>CAUYQG010125323.1:0-33754 GCA_963574415.1 Tarsius wallacei | reverse complement strand
TAGGCTAGCCATTTTTACAAAAAGAACTTTTTTATTCCTTTAAAAATAAATTTATGGGAGGCTGAGGTGAGTGGATTGCCTGAGCCCGTGGGTTCGGGACCCGCCTGGGCAACTTGGCGAGACCTCATCTCTACAATAAATCAAAAAATTAGCCAGGCATGGTAGTGCGCGCCTGTAATTCCGGCTACTTGGAAGGCTGAGGCGGAAGGATCGCTGGAGCCCAGCAGGTTGAGGCTGCGGTGGCCGGGAGCGGCCACTGCACTTCAGTCTGGGCGACAGAGTGAGACTCCAACTCAAAAAAAAAAAAAAAAAAAAAATATATATATATATATATATATATATATATATATATATAAAGTATTAAAATGTTAGTTTCTTTATTTTCTAGGAAAATATTCTGAATTCTGGGAAATATTAGATTTATATAAGCATTTATTTTCTCTAAACAAACTAAAACATATAATTTAAAATACTTTTTGATGTATTTTTTAGTACACTCTACCGGTACAATAATATTTCACATTCACATACTGAGAAATAAAGGCTTTCCTCACTTATAGGTACACAAAGAACCCATGATATTAATTCTACAGTTTTAGACGTGGGTCACAGTAAATACAAAAGCACAAATACCGATTAGATCTCAAAGATTAGCTCTCCTTTTCAAAAGGCGTATAATGTTTATTTGAGTTCTTATGTGGACAAAAAGATAAACAAAAATGAATAAATAATATTCTCCGCTGTTTCTCACATTAGTGAGCATGGCTTCCATCATCCAAGAGATCATTAAAGGGTCAGATGCTAAAACTAGATTCCCAATCATTGCTGCCATCTATGAGTATAACCCATCAGCCACATACAAATTATACCCAGAGCCAAACCTGGCCAAGTAAAGAAACAAAAGCAAAAACACAAAATCCTCCTGATTTTGGAAGACCACAAAAAAGGCAGGACAAGTTAAGTTGTAAGTGTCACTTAAGAATCAATCTTGGAACCCAGAACCTGAACTTAAAAGTCCATGAGACATATTTTTAGGCAGTGTTAATTGGCTCTGAAAGATGAGCCTATGTGGGTATCTCAGTGGGATCTCCAAAACTGTTGAAGAATAATTTGCAAAAAGTTAAAAACAGAACCTTCATTCAATATAGAAGACCACTTAAATATATATTAACTCATTATTGAGAGAATCAGTAAGATAGTAAAAACTGTCTCAAAGTTTTGAGGATCTGGGTATTTTATAGGAATTCAAAAAATAGCTAACATAGATGCCAAATTGGTTAACATCCTACAGGGCAAT
This sequence comes from Tarsius wallacei, assembly GCA_963574415.1. Taxonomy (NCBI): domain Eukaryota; kingdom Metazoa; phylum Chordata; class Mammalia; order Primates; family Tarsiidae; genus Tarsius; species Tarsius wallacei. The sequence goes on along the minus strand of CAUYQG010125323.1, from coordinate 32,457 downwards.
AAAATATAACCTTTGGGATTATCTTCTCTGCTAGACCAAAATATGCAAGTTAACCTGAAACTTTACAATGTCTGGGCTCTAGTAAAATTGTAAAAGGACAGTCAAATATAAACAAATTCACCGAGAAAACAAAAGAATCCTTGGGTGGGCCTATTAAACAATGCTCCGGTATGATATTGAAAGGAAATGCCACCCATATTCCCTTGATTTTTGTTTTCATTTTCTAGATATTTTTTCTTAATATTTAATTGCCCTTATTCTGTTTGTATTACTCAAACATGTTTGCTTGTTTCTTCCCAAACTACTCTAGTTCTTCTTGGATTTTCTGAGAATGCTTGATTCCTAGAGAACAAGCATTTTAGACATAGGTATTTACTTTTCTTTTCTAGCCTTTACGTTAACAACAATTTCACTTTTTTTTCTTTATAGCATTCCAAGATACTGGTGTTTTAAAAATAAGGACCCTCGTTCCTTTTTCTTTGTTTACTAAAGCAATCTTCTACTCTTCTGTGGGAGAAAATTGTTGCTTGGGGCTCCAAATTGTAAACTTTTCTAAACTTATTTAATTAATGATTTAAGGAATTTACTTTGGGATGACTCTCTTTTTTCCTTTATTTTAAAGATGTGGGTTACAAGTCAGGATTAGGTGCATAAGTAGTCTACGTGCAGGTGAAGTTTGGGCCTCCCACTGGTCCTCACTTCCCCTGGTTTAGGATCAGTTACCCTTAGTGATGTTATGTGCCCCCCTTCCTCCCTGGCAGTGCTCTAGTACTGCTAATCCCTCTCTTTTAGTATTGTGATAAATATTCAGGACCCACTTATGAGTGAGCCCATGTGGTATTCAGTTCCTTGTTTCTTTGATAGATCACTGAGTATGATAGATTCTAAATCCATCCAAGTTGCTGCAAAGTCCTTAATTTTGTGCTTTATGTCTGAGTAATATTCCATCGTGTATATCTACCACATTTTTCTTTTATTCAGTCCACTTGGGTGACTCTTGGACCTGTGGGTAACCCACATGAATTCAAAGTTATTTCTTCCCCATTTCTCTCTTGGCTCTAGAAGAGGTACAAAATAATATAAACTATAAACAATGAACAAAATTATGGGTACCTGATCTAGGACTAACTATTCCTGGTTTAAAAATTCAAAGCAAGTATCTCATGTAAGTAGTGCTCTGTAGAACAAATGCAAAGTAGCTTGCTACCTTTGAAGTTTAAAGTCAAGACCAACTTTCTCAACTGAAAAATACAGTTGAACTAGCAAACAACTGCTCTGCAGCATCCCTTCCTCAACATTGCCCCAGCTTCTCCCTATACTGCTGTAGTGCCTAATGGTGTGTATTAGAAAGGATCTTTTTTCTTTCATTAGACCCTCGCTAGAATTAACACAGCTTGCACATGTTTACTTGCTCTAGTAAACATGTGCAATTTGCCCCACTTTGGTTAGCATTTTACTAAGGTCTCTGGGTGTTACAAAAAGCAGTTACTCACCTGCAAACAAAGCTGTGACAAACTACAGAGACTTACAAAGGTCAAAATTCCATATGTTTTACTGCTAAAGCCTAAGGCCTAGATCTGCCTTCACAAGATGCTCTAGTTAAGAGTCACCATGCAACTATAAGAACCAGCCCCACGGGGTAAGGTCAAAACTCCACAGTATCTATAGTTACTAAAATCTGTAGCCTAACACCTTCAATCAAGGTCCTACTAGGAACTTTAATCTACATGTGCTATTTAGTTTTCCCAATTCCAGTCCTTTTCTATTTCTAAAGACTTCCAACTGTATGTTGGACTTCACAGGAAAAATAAATAGCATCCCACTTTTTTCCTGTCTTATTTTACAACCAACTGAGAGATAGCCAGTAGACTGACTTCATAGGCTGAAGATTAAGCCATTACCTTTATTACCAGTAAGGCTGTTGGAGAATATGGCTTAGGTATACAGGTCATATGGGCTTTTGGGAGATTCTCAGTCTGACTTGGTTGCCTACATCTGTCATTCCAGCAGGTGGCTGAGGTGGGAGGATCAGAAGTTCAAGAGACTCTCTGCATTGAACAAACTCTTTCTCCCTCCCTCCCTCCGTTCTTTCTTTCTTTCTTCCTTCCCCCCTTCCTTCCTTCCTTCCTTCCTTCCTTCCTTTGTCTCTCTCTCTCTCTCTCTCTCTTTCTTTCTTTCTTCACTTGGAGTCTCACTCTGTCACCCAGGCTGGAGTGCAAGTGGCACACTCACAGCCATCCCAGTGTCGACCTGCTGGGCTCAGGCGATCCTTCTGCCTCAGCCTTCCAAGTAGCCGGAACTACAGGCATGCGGGCTACCAAGCCCAGCTAATTTTTTGATTTATTGTGGAGATGAGGCTTCACAAGTTGTCCAGGCTGTTCTCAAACCTATGGGCTCAGGCAATCCCCTCACTTCAGCCTCCCAAAGTACTGGGATTACAGACTTGAGCCACTCTGCCTGGCCTGAATGAATACTTTCTCTCCCTACCACCCCAATCAAGTACAGACTTTACAGGAGTTTTGTGGTGGTAGAGATAGTGTGGGTGAAGAGTCTTCAAAGATAAGTGATACAAAAATAAGTGGACTCTTCCAGGGGAATAAGGGAATGAAAAGAAGGTGGAAATGCCTTTCCATAACAGAATGTGAAGTCCAATGTTAGGCTCTGGGAACTATAGTCATTTTTAGATAAGAATCTTGAAACAAAAAGCCTAACAAGAGTTAGGCTCTCTGTATCTTCCATTCACTTATCATTTTTTCATTCAGAAATATTTATTGATATGTTACTCTAGAACCTGAAGAAACAACAAGACTTGGGTTCCAACTTCCATGAATTTCCAATCTAGTGTGAAAGACAAAAATTGAGCAAATGCTTATGCTCATTGTGACTGTCAAAATGCAAGAAGACTTGTGGATCTCAGAATGTAAGACAGGGAATTTTTCTCTTGAACATGAGAGAAAATTCAAAACTGGCTTAAGTCAACAACAATTAAAAAAAAAAATAGCCGGGCTCGGTGGCTCAGCCTATAATCCCGCGAATTGGGAGGCCGAGGTGAATGGATTACCTGAGCCCACGGGTTCGAGACCCACCTGGGCAACTTGGCGAGACCTCATCTCTACAATAAATCAAAAAATTAGCCGGGCGTGGTAGTGCACGCCTGTAGTTCCAGCTACTTGGAAGGCTGACGCGGAAGGATCACCGGAGCCCAGCAGGTCGAGGCTGCAGTGGCTGGGAGCGGCCACTGCACTCCAGTCTGGGCCACAGAGTGAGACTCCAACTCAAAAAAAAAAAAAAAAAAAAAAAAGTTGAAGTCTTCAGGCACAACTGGCAACAGGAGTTCTGAAGCCATCTGAGTCTGGTTTCACTCTATTTCACAGTTCTGTATCTACTGTGCAGAGGCCATTTTCAGAGGGCTCTCATAGATACAATAGCACAGGAGCTTAGCTCTCAGTGTTAAACCAGTGTGATCTTTATTTCAATATTCTCAGAAAGAGTATGATTGAATAGCAAACCCCCATGTCAATCATTGTTTGGCATAAGCCTGTGCCACATGGAGCTCTGCCAGAATGAGACATGTGGTCCAAGAGGGAGGGGAGAATGTCCCCCAGCTTATTAATAGAAGGTTGAATGTTTTCAAGGGAGCACAAGCCATAGATGTTTACCATGAATTAATCTGGAGGTGACAGAGGAGTTACTCTGTGGAAGATATGGTATCTCTATAAGCTGAAGGATGTGCAGGAGTTACTTAAATTTTAGAGAAGGTGAAGAGCAACAGGCTGAGGAAACAGAACGTGTAAAGATTGCCAGGGACTATGGTAGGAAAGAACATTTTTTGTTTCAGGTTGCTAACACAAAAAAATGATCAAGAGGAGAGGGCTACAGAGCAGGTTGGAGATATAGACAGGTATCAGACTATACTGGGTTTGTAGGTCACAGTAGAACCTTTATCTTTTTCATTTTAGTTTAGTCATAAGGATCAAGGGATGGTAGAGAAGGGATTAAGTGAAATTTTAAAAATTGAGGAAATTCATTTGGGTGACTATATGAGGGGGGACAAAAACCCCTGGAATTATCTTTTGGAGGGCGGGCCCCTTGTAGTAGAGGCTTCCCTCACTAGGTAAATGTTCTAGGAACCCATCTGCATCAGTATAGTAGCTAGCGTTGCTGTGAGAGGTTGTGTTCAACTTCAGTGAATTATTTTTTTGAGATTTTTCAACACATTTGCTATCTCATGATGGGTGATTTACAAGTGTACCTGCCCACGCCACGCTGAGTGTGTAGCAGTTTTTGACCAAAACCAGCATGACATCTATGCCCCACCCTCCCTATTTACCTTATCTCACCCCAAGCTACCTTTTTTTGGTTTCCCCAGATGAAATAATCATTAAAAGGAAACGTTTTGCTGATGTGGAGGAGGTGAAACAAAAAATGGCAGAAACAAGCAAAAAGCATCAGAATTGATGAGTTCAAAAACCTTTTGAGCAGTGAAAAAAGTGTTTTGATAGTTATTGCATCAAACGGAGATTACTTTGAAGTTTAAACATGTAAGAATAAATATAAAATCTTCTACATACAAATTCCATTTTTTGGGTCCCCCCTCTTATTATGTCCCAAACAACATTCCATTACAGTCTCAAGGATCTCTCCATTATTTAACGTGTCAGTGAATATAGATTTATCTAATACTTCTTGAAATAAGGGGTCCCTTAGCTGAGCATTAGAAATCATCTTGCTGGCGAGACATGTTTGATATAAGGGTAGTTAGTGGGAATGGGATATAAATTACATATGAATAAACAATGTTATCATTCTAGTTTGACTTATACTCACATATCCTTCAAGTAACTTCTTTATCTCTCAGTGGTTGGAACTAGTCCCAGTTCTAAGCAATAGTTCAGTATTAATGTTAAGGAAAGAAGAATGAGTGTGCAGAATCTCAGCATAGTCATAATTTCATAAAACATGAGGTGTGAGGGCTGAATCATAGTTTGAATATTTGGCTCTATTCTTCCCAGGGATCAAGATATCTCGAAGACAGAAAACATCTTAAAGAACAGAAAGGTAATAGAAACATCAGCTGAGAGCTCTTTTACAATTGCTGCCACCTTCACCTTACCACTTTTCAGATTATTAAGAGAGCAAAAGCTACTGTGGACCTAAAGGGACAAATTAAGAACTTGTGCTACCAACATTTTGGTAAAAATAGCTAATGGCCGAAATATATCTGTATCCCAACAAAACTGAGATGAAATCAAAGCCTCCCTCCTAAGAGAAATGGAAGAATCAGAAAGAAGTGTTAGAGACAGGCTGGAAGAATATTTAATCATGGAGTGGGTCCTTTTGCTAAAGAAGGATTAACAAAAGTGATTTGACAATATTTTCTTAAACTTTTCCTTTCTGGAGCAATGGCAGAAAAAATTAGGGGGTTGCTGAAATTGACAGAATCTGTCATCTCTCAGAAAACTAGGAAGTGACAAATTAAAAAATAGCCTTGCTTATGCCAGATGTGTACAGCTGCTGATTCAGAAATGTAGAAAGTCTTAGACTAAGAAAAAAAGAGGAAGAATGTATATTAATAGAGAAAGATGGTAAATGGAGTCCCTAATTTCCTGAGAATCAGAAGTGTAGAAAATACAAGTAAAAGTCTTAGAGACAGGAATGAGAGCTGTCCTAATACTGACGCACACAGATAAAAAGGTAAAGAAAATCCTTGGGCTTATGTCTGCTAAGGTCTCCAGTTTAGAATATTTCTAACAAGGAAAGCCTAGATGGACAGATATAGTGTTGTAGCAGAAAGTCCTTGGTTTGGGGATAACAGTGTCAAAATATATATGTGAGTTTCTTTGCTTCTTGAGATAAGACTATCCCTCCTCTAACTTGTGAATTAAATAAAGGAATTATTCTAGCATCAGGCTGACTGTTTCAAAGTTGCCTGGAAGAAGAGCTAGGAAAACGTTAGGTTGGATTGAATGGAAATCAGGCTGTGGTGTTTTAAAATTTGCGTTCAATTCCACAGATTTAGTACTGAACTCCTTTGGGCAATTTCTATCAGATATATCATTACTGGCCTGTGTCTCGTGTCAGAAGAGATTTGTAAGCATTCTGTGGGCTGAGTTGAAAAATTGCTACAAGATTGTTTCAGCCAGTCTCTCAAGGATGAATGATTTTTTTTTTTTCATATCTCTTTTTGGGATCCAAAATGCCATGCAAATGACCAGCACTGATCCCTTAATTGTTTGGGGTCAGATGAAATCTGGCAGGACAGTAATGGGATTTGGTTTTGCAAACTGATGATTGCACAACTTGAAGAATGGATAACAGCTCCCCTCCTGAAGAATGGCTTTCTCAGCATATGGGAACCACAAAAGAGTTGAGAAGGTCTTGAAGCAAAACGGCTGGCATGAGCCAAATTCCTAGTAATAACACAGTAAATCGCTTGGGGCTCCCCTGACTACAAGCAAGGGTGTATACCACAGCACGTACAAGCTAATTACAGCATTGCTAATCTTTCTTGCACCTCTTCTCAGCTTTGATCCAAATCTGAAGATTCTATCTTTGGTTGCTGGGTCCCTGGAAAAAATAGTTTGTTCCTATTCTTTCGTCTTTTCCTTCCAGAGAGATTGAAGGAGGCAGAGAGAATGAAGTCTGTCTGCAGTCAACATGACAGTACAAACTGTTTACATTTGTCTAAGTATATGGGGGAGGACACTATTCACTTACTCAAATGGTTGCTCAGAAACAGAATGGAAAGATGTGGGTGAGGGGTTATGGGAGAAGGAAGAGTGGTGCAGTAAGACATGGTGGGGGATAGGGGGCAAGGGTTATGGGTAGAGCTCAGTCTGCTTTGAGGTTTTCTGTAAGGCATGAGATTACCTTTCCTGTCCTGGGGAAATGGGTGGGGGAATTCTTCCTGTGGGAATTTTTATCTCTTTTTTTCTTTCTTTCTCTCTCCCTCCCTTGGTATCTCTCTCTCTCTCTCTCTTTTTTCTTCTCTTACTTCTGTAGCTAGTCATAAATTTCTCAAGATCTATTCCCCTGATCCTTCACTTTTCCTTTTCTTTTTTTCACCATTGCACAAGGCAAAGGCAAGGAGTATTTAGGGCTGGATTATGAGGAGGATAAGGAACTTGGTGATGAACAGGGGTTTTGTGGGGGATGGAGGACCCCAACTGCTCATTCCTTTTGTTTTTTGTCCCTCTGCACCAAACCTTACCTATTATGCCCTTCAATTTAAGTGATTACTTACTGGGTAAATATTTGTTTGCTTTTAACCTGTCTTACTCTTCAAGACACATGAACTTCTCTCTGCAGAGAAAGACAATTACTTATGTCAATTCATAGGTTAAGGCATTCCCAGGGCTACTGCACTATTTTCCCATATTAATATATTTTGTACATTGTCTCTTGGAGCTGGGCAGACTTGTCCAGCTATCATTGTTTTTCTTTCCTCTTTCCTCAAAAGTAAGTACCAACCTACAGGCTGCTGGGCAAAAGCCTGCTGGGAAATCCAATGCCTTGACTAAGGATGCCTTGAAGAAATCATGAGTGAGGCTGCACTCTTAGCCCTTCTCCCAGAACTCCCCAATTCATAAAATGTAAGACTGGACAAGACTCATAGAGGCCGTAGAATCCAAGCCTCTTTATTTCATAGAAAGGGAAACTGAGGTCTGGAAAAGTGATGTAACTTGCCCAGGACCCCTATTAATGGTAGAGTTGTGACTGGTGCTTAGAGCTCTTGCTCCTTTGTCTAGTACTCTCCGCAGTCAACAGCAAAATACCCAGGGGCCCTTCTTTCCTTTCTCTGAACCCTGGAGGAGCTGAGGGAATAGATAGGGGGGCTTTACTCCCAATTGTTTCAAAATCAGACTCATCAACTTCCACACTGGGACACTACTTGCAATTTCTTCTCATCTCTGAGAGGCCTGGCTCACAGTCCAGGGTGATACCAGAGACTTCCTTCCCAGGGACATGCATCCAGAGCAGGTCAGCAGTTTGCATCTTCCCTGGGGCAGAAGTGGCAGAATCTTAGAACTCTTGCTTCTTAAGATTCAGCTCAATCCTTACCTGACTCAGCAGAGGTTTCTGGAATCTCAGATGGGTGCTAACCAGAAGTGGGTAGGTTGCTCCTCTGTGTCTGTAATGAGAAGACCAAAAAAGCTGACGATGACCACTGAGAAGGAAAATGTACACATGTAAACACAACAATCTCTGTCCTATAAATAACCTTAATTAAAATGAAAACACCCGTATGCTCTCATTCCCTTAAATTTTTTTTTCTGGTGGACATCATGGGAGGTCCTTGCAGCAAATCCTCTGGAGCGTGCCAACAATAACTAGGTTCTGAGAAGAAGTTTCTGGGTTCCCTAATTTTTCTTGCCAGCTCCAGTCGAACTCTTTTTTGAAGCTTCATTCTGGTCCTTCTCTACCTTTTTCTGTCTCTATTATGTGATTTTTAGAGCCCTCACCTCTGACTCCATATTCCTTTCTGAAGTTCTAAGCATTATCCAGTTGATTTATGAAGCAGTTCAGCAGGGCTTAATTCATCATGCAATTAAAGTAGCACCATGAGGGGTTTCCCTCGGAGGAAGGAGTTGTGGCTATTCTAGTCTGATTATCAAAATGAACCAGATAACATTAGACATGGCAGAGAAGTCTCTTTCTTATATAAGCCAGTGGGAGTAATAGAAGTGGCTCAGCTGCCTGTGGGGGCTGAAAAAAACCCTGGGTCTCAGAGGAATGGCAATATCTCTGCACATGAAGAGTGTGATGTGCTGCTGCCTCTGACTAGCCCAAGAATCAACAAATGCAGGCACAGAAACAAGGTCCTACCCTGACCCTCCCCCTCCCCTCTGCCTCCTGAAAGAGGGTCTTGAGGTTTTTACATCCTGCCCTGCCTGCTGGAAAGAATTATAGGGGTCCACACAATGCAGCTCTAAGACTTATGGCAGGACGGGCAATGGGAGCAGGGGCCTGGAACCAGAAAATAAATAGAAATCACCCGGCTTGAAATTAGGGCTTTTAAAAATTCCAACTTAGAAATTATTGTACTTCAATTCCTAACTTTGTCAACAACAATAACAACAGCAGCAGCAACAACAACAACAACCAGATTCTGAGAAGGATTTCTTGCTCAAGTTCATGTAGCTAACTGGTGGCAGGGCCAGGGCTACTCGTAAATGAAGCGATTCTAGGTGGTCTCTTTAAAAATCACACTCTGCATTTGTATGTCTCGTGCCACCTTTAGCTCTCCAAACACTCCCACGCAGTTAGGCCACAACTATTTATTGAGCATAAATATTTAGTGCCCCTCTGTGCATCCAAGCATCCTGTGAATAACTCTATCTTTATAAATGCCAATGGACTCATCTGTTTCTAACTCTGCCTCTTCTACTAGCTGTGAAGACTAGAACCATGTCTTAATCATCTTCATATTGTTGACACCTCTGCTGGATGAATTTTACTGAACTTTTTACTGAATTTTACTGAAACTTGGTTCTAGATACATAAGGAGATATAAAAGATATAAAACACACTCCTCCAGCAGCTTACAGCCTAAGAGGAGGTATAAAATACATGTGTCTGGCCCTTGTATTCCTCTCTACAAAAAGACCTTCCAAAATCATGTTTAGTTATTAAATAAAATATTAAACAATTGGCATGACATAAAGTGATTATTTACTTGGTCCTCTTCCTTCATCTAATTCTTGACATGTTTTTCAACTGTTTGGTCAATTGTAGGTTCCTGAATGTTCTTGCATTCCCTCACTTTTGTCACTTTCTGTATGGAATAGCTTCTTCTCCCATAGCTTATGCTGAAATCCAACCTACCATTCAAGCCCCATTTCTAGTGCTACTTCTTCTGGGTGTCCTTCCCTCAGAAGTGGCTTTGAAAGCCCTTCAGCATGCTCTTTGTCCCTTTCTTATGACCCTCATGACACGGCCTTTTATATCCCCAGGATCTTTCCATCCCCATCCTGCCACAAAGTTGCATCCCGTGAATCACAGGTCAGATATCACACAGATTCAGACTGAAAAACCACATGTGGATCCCTCAACTCTACCACTCTTCACTGCTGTCACCATTGACCGCACCTCTGTGAACCATCTTGGCTCCACTGAAGCTGTCAAGACCACCCACTTGGCTCTCTTAAAGAGGAGACGCACTTAGGTCATCTGCAAGTCTTTCCAGGAACTACAAATTTTGGAGTCTGCAGTAAATTCCCTGTGCATTTCTCATCCTCTGTGGGTGCTCTTCTTTTACAGGAAAATATTACTCTGGGATTGGTACTCTAAAAGGTGACTTAAAGATCTGTTCTTGATATCCAGAAAATTTTTATCACCTAAAGTGAAGAAATTTTCCTGTGAAAAGATATATTGTTTCTCTGAGTGAATTTGGGGGTCATTGATTACAGACTTTTGTAGGGGTTGCATTTAACCCGTTTTATTATTTTTGTTGATGATTTTGACAATGACAGATTGAGTCTATTAAGATTGGAGTTCTTTATCCAGTGTTTTGTAAAAGGAAAAGGGAACCGTTGAATGGATGAGTCAGTATATGTGGTATAACAGACTTTTGGGTCTAAGTTCAAATCAGAGCCATACTCTCCTCTGTAACCTAGCTTTGTGACTTCAGCAAGTTTAGCAGACACGCTCTCTGAGGTCCCTTCATAAGAAAGGTCTTTGAATTCAACCTTATATTGTATGAAAGGGAGAAAGGAATGTAAAAATTATATCTGAACTCTCTATATAAGTGTTTAAGAAGCATACTGTTGTTTGTCTACTTTTTCTATGACACAGATTGTTACCCAATTATTTTGGCTGCAGGAAGGGTATCAGGGCAAATCAAATAGAAAATTTCCAGCAACCTAATACTTCCAATTTTACTTTTACAATGTCTGGTTGTTTCTGTTGGAGATACATAGTGAGTACAGAAAAGACAGTGCAATAGAAGCAACACAGAAAAAATAAGAAGGAAAAATGAATGATCATATATATTAATAGGTAGAAAAATAAAATAAATTTTCATAAGCAGAGGAGAAGATCAGAGGGATGCTGTACCTGATTTAAATATATGTTCACTGTGTAAGAATCTCAAATTTTCCTTTTCCTAATCACTGATTAGTTGAGTACCATGACTAGTTCTTGAAAGGATTCTCCCTGAAGCATGAGTTACCTGAAGTCAGAGGTGAGAGTTTAGAACTTTGCTATTACCTGGGCAGGGTACAATTAGATTGACTGTGTACCGAACAGACTGAGGTCTCAGGGTTCCTGAGCGTTTTAGATGAAGTGGGCCATCCCTGATTCTATAGTGAGTTGGATAAGTTGTCTCCAGACATTTTCATTAGCTGATGCTAGAGGTGTGTGCAACCTAGAGACTACTCTATGGAATCACGTCATTAAATAAAATGTAGTAGCCGGGCTCGGTGGCTCAGCCTGTAATCCTGCGCTTTGGGAGGCTGAGGTGAGTGGATTGCCTGAGCCCGTGGGTTCGAGACCCGCCTGGGCAGGCGAGACCTCATCTTTAAAATAAATAAAAAAAAATAGCCGGGGGGTGGTAGCGCGTGCCTGTAATTCCAGCTACTTGGAAGGCTAAGGCGGAAGGATCGCCGGAGCCCAGCAGGTTGAGGCTGCGGTGGCCGGGAGCGGCCACTCCACTCCAGTCTGGGCGACAGAGTGAGACTCCAACTCAAAATAAATAAATAAAATAAAACAAAACAAAACAAAACAAAATAAAATAAAATAAAATGTAGTAAACTCCTGTTGTAAGCTATGGGAAAGGAGTAGAAGTAAGGAAAGTGCTATTTCTTGTCAGCCTCAATTCCGCATTTGACTTGTGAGGTGAACATAGTCATAGTTTGCCAGGTCAGAATCCAAAGGGCTTTTGTGAAAGGATCCCAGTGACCATGCCTGCTTCTCAGAATCTGTGGGAGAAGCCAACGCAGTCCCTCTCAAGCTAATATATCTGTTGGGCCACTTTTTTTCCCTCCATTTTTAAGCTTGATTATTGATTAACTTTTCTTAAAAATGTAGGAAGAATAATTGTTAGAGGAGACGTGTCCTCTCAAGGCACATTGTCTGACAGCTAGCAATGGAGATGAGAAGTCAAGTGATCTTAGTGGTTAGGTGTATGGACTTTAGAGTCCAGTAACCTATATTTGAGTCCTACTTGCCCTTAAAAATCTGCCTGAGCTTGGACAAGGTACTAATCTCAATAGGTTTTGGTTTTCTCATATAAAAATCAAGGTACTGGTAAAATTAGTACCCATCTCAAAGGTTTGTTGTGAAGATTAACTAATGTATACGGTGCTGAGAATGTATTAACTTTCATTATTGTAGATGCCATACCAAGTTAGAGCTGATTTTGCTTCATTGTTTCCAGATACTGTAGCTGAGATTTAGATTTGACATTTATAATAGCTAGAATCTGCAACTCTTCGCTTGATGGAAGAGAATTCTGACTGGCACCAGGCATACTTGTGGTCTTTAGACTGGCTAAAAATTTAGCATAGTCCTCTTTGAGGGACCCCAAATTTGTTTTACAAAAGTATTTCATTGATGGTTTCGTTGTTGCTGCTTAGTGTGGAGCTATTTCCAATTCAGAGAAATATATTAACATAATAACAGGGTTAAAAAAATTAGCTGAGAAATTCATGAGTCAGCAGTGACTTGTGATATAAAAATTACAGTGTAAACTCAGATTGTATTAATGGATATTTGAGAACTAGAACACTATAATGATGCCCCTGTTGTATTCTGTGCTGGTCAGAACTTATCTGGAATATCTTATTAATTTTTGAGCATCACATTTTAAAAGGAATATCAACAAACCAGAGCAAATATAGAAATTTGGAACTAGTGTAGTGAAGAGTGTTAAAAACATGTAACTGAGGATAACTGGAAGAACTGAAAAGACAAGACCAAATAGTGCACTATCATTGTATTCAAATGTTTACATGAGAGAATAATTAAGCACTTTTCCCAACTCTAATAGTAGGACCTAGAGGGTTGTAAGTAGCCCAATGGGGAAGAAGTTGAGGTAAGGCCAACTTGTGGTTTTGGTGTAATGTAAGAAAAGTAAACTTCCTGAGAGTATAGGGATTTGCTTGTTAGTTTGTTTACCGCTTTTTCGCTAGTGTCTAAAACAAGGCTTGGGTACATAATTAATACTTAATAAACAGTCATTGAATGAATGAAAAATGGTTTTTCAAACAGTTAAATCTACCTCAAAAATAAACTGCAATGCCTTAGGAAGTAATGAGTTCTTTATTCCTGTAGTTACCCAGGCATGATCTTTGGCGAGATGTGACAGAAGACATTCAGACATGAAGTGAGGGCTGGAGTAGGTGAACTTCAAGATCTATACCAACCTTGAAATAGAATTGTTCTATAAATCACAGAAGGACCAGTGCCCAGGGAACAAACATGAAATTTGGTACCCTTCCAAAGAAGTTGATCAACAATTCATTTATCCCCTAACACGCCATGCCCCCACTCCAAGTTTTGGTTATAATGAACTCATGGCTAGCTGAGGGGTTCATTCATTAATCGAATGACTGTTGTGACTTCCCTCTGATCTGACAAAAACATAGCTTTCAGCTCTGACTTCCATCATCTTCTCCTAAGAGTGTCCCAAATGGAGTCTGGCAGTCATCAAGAACAGGGAAGGATACACTTTTCAGTCAGAATCCAGGACTGTGAGTCTCTCCTTCATGGGCCCATCACCCCATACCCCCATAGCTTATGAAATGCCTACAATTCTCTGTTTAGCTTCTAGGCCCCCTCCTGTCCACACATTCCACCCCCACACTTTTTTTTTTTTTTTATCAGAAGCCGGAACCAAATTCCCTGAGCCCCTAACTGGTGTGTAGACTCAGAATATAAACACGGTCCCTGGCATTAATCACGGATAATGGAAACCAGAGATGAACTGTCACGTAGCTGGCTATCCTGTTGCTGAGTCAATGCAACCTTTTAAAAACACGCTGAAAAATACACACACACACAGGCTGGGAACAGAGCATAAAAGAAATTCCAAGGAATAGTTTCCTTTTTTCCTTGCTTTTCTTATTTTAATTATACAGGAATTCAGTAACCAGAAAAACATAAAGAATTAAAAATAGAATCAGGACTTCTAAGGATCAGCAATAGAGTAGTATGTGGAGAAAAAGTCTCTTGTTATTTATAGGTCATTCTTTTAGCAAGACATTGAACTATTTTAATGTAAAAAATATGCATGGGCCATTTGGTGCTACCACTTCACTTCAGTTGCCTTCTCAACAAATGTGTTGTTGGCATATATTGCAGAGCACAGAGAACTAGTCTTGAAGTTAGAAGGTCTGAGTTTAAATATTAATTCCTTTATTATTTCTGTCGCTTTGGATACATTACTTTCTTCTTTCCAAATTTTAGTTAACTCACCTGCAAAATGAGAATCAGAATATTCATGACACAGGATTTTAATGAAGATTCAATGACATAATCATCCTTTCAGTCCAGACTCTGAAATATAGCAGGCCCTTGACAAAGGTTAATTGATTCTAGATATGCTTGTAGTTGTGAAATAGCTCAAACCATCTTTGCACTACCCAAGAACAGTCATTTTCCACTGAAACCATTCATATATATATATATCATATATTTATTTGATATTGAAATATAGAGGTTTTTCTGTTATGACATTTTACAATGACAGAATAATCTTTTCAATGATATAACATCATTTTATTTTTGGCCATTCCAACATTTCTTTGTTGTTAGAGTCAGCAGGTAACCAGCAAAGCATAGAAAAAATACAGTATCAAACTCAGCTGATTCAGAATTGATACTTTCTAAAGAGAAGACATTTAAAAGATATATACAATTAAAACAAGAAGAGCAACAAGGTAGAAATTGAAAATATTCATGAATTGAATGAAATGAATATGGATATTCATTTGGATATTCATCAGCCACAGTCATATTCGTGTGGACATCCATCAACTACAATCTGCTAGGCAATATTCCTAATTAGTACTTTAGCATCTTACTTACTTTCTACCCAATACCTAAGCCTAATTACTTCCTAGACCCAAGACTGATGAAATTATTCCCATTTCATTTTTTTTTTTTTGAAATGGAGTCTCATTCTGTCACCCAGGCTGGAGTATCATGGCATACTCATGGCCACCCAGCATTGACCTGCTGACTCTGATGATCCTTCTGCATCAGTCTTCCAAGTAGCCAGAACTACAGGCGTGCGCTACCGTGCCTGGCTAATTTTTTAAATCTATTGTAGAGATGAAGTCTCACCATGTTGCCCAGGCTGGTCTCGAACCCACGGGCTCAGGCAATCCACTCGCCTCGGCCTTCCAAAGTGCTGGGATTGCAGACTGAGCCACTGAGCCCAGCCCAATTATTCCCATTTCATAGTGAATGGAAATAAAGAAGCTAAGCAATTTCCTAAAGCCACCCAATATCTGTTATGGAGTTAGTCTGGGATTCAGACAGGTTTTGAGTTATTTTAAAATAAAATAAAATAACTTTGATAGGATGAGGCTGTGTCTGCTCCATAACCTCTATTAAGCCCTGAGCACAGGACCATGTGTGAAAGTGGCTCATTGAATGCTGAATGTTAAATGAGAAAGCACACTCAATATGGCTGGGTTACTATTTTATAATTCACCATTTAAAGCAGAACTCTTCTGATTATAAAAGAGGACACTATAATAACTATTCTGGAACAATATGTATAAACATGACTGTCATGGAAAATCCAAGACATATGGTTACCATATCTGAAGCAGACTACCTGAGTGAGCTGTCTGGGGTTCTTGGTACATCAAGGAGCTAACTTTCTACAAGCAGTCTTCAACTTGATACTGAAACTGGCATCTCAAGCTTTCTTGGAGATCCTTGGTTTAGAATCACGGAAATGACATCATTCTGAATCAAATGATCATGTCCTGTTTTGTGTCACATTTAGTGGGTACCATATCCTGAAGAAAGAATTTCATGTAATTATAGTTGATTACATAAATGGTTCTTGTCACCTTGATCTACATAACTGGAGTCAATGTTTCTTGAAGGTAGCATAGAGTATCATACAAAATATTTAGCAATTATCTAAAACATGGTATTTCTCTCTTTGGGCAAAAATTCCTGTTTCTTTTACTAACAACAGTTTTTGAAAAAGCCTATTTTAAGCTTCTGAGTCAAATACAGGTTTTCTTAAACTATTTGCATCTTAATTTCCTCTTTTAGATCTTCTGTGAAAGTTCATTTGGTGGTTTTATAATACTTCAGTAAATTTAACTCCTTTGTGTATGTTTCAAAGAGAACTGCTTAACATATCATGGAAACAATACAGGACTAGAAAGAGTACTGTTTTGTGTTTTGACCCAAGATTGACATTAAGTTGCTCTTGACTTGAAGTGAGTTATTGAAGCTTTCTAGATCTCAATATTTCTTTTTCCTTTTCTTTTTTTCTGAGTTAGAGTCTCACTGTGTTGCCTAGTCTGGAATGCGGTGGCACGCTCACGGTCACTGCAGCCTCAACCTCCTGGGCCCAGGTGACCCTTCTACTCAGCCTTCCAAGTAACTGGAACTATAGGTCACGAACCACCACACCTGGCTAATTTTTTGGTTTACTGTAGAGCTAAGTTCTCACCAAGTTGTCGAGACTGGTCTAGAAACCAAGGAACTTGGGCAATCCTCTTTCCTTGGCCTCCCAAAGTGCTGGGATTATAGGTGTGAGCCACCGCACCCAGCAGTCTCAGTATTTCTTTCTCTCCCTCTCTTTCTCTCTCTCTGTCTCTGTTGCTCTTTCTCTGTCTTCCTCTACCCTTATATATACAGTAGTCATGCAACCTTAATGACAGAGATATACTCTGAGAAATGTGTACCTTGGTGATATCATCCTATGTGAACATCATAGAGTGTACGTACACAGACCCAGATGGTATAGCCTACATACCTAGGCTATGTGGTGTAGTCTATTGCTTCTAGGCAACAAACTTGTACAGCATGTTACTGTACTGAGTTCTGTAGGCAATTGTAACACAATGGCAAGTATTTGTGTGTCTAATGGTAAATAAACATAGAAAAGGTAAAGGAAAAATGCAGCATTATAATCTTATGATATTCTAATCATATATAATCTTATAGACCAGGTGTGGTGACTCACACCTGTAATCCCAGCACTTTAGGGGGCCTAGGCAGGAGGATCGCTTGAGGCCAGGAGTTTGAGACTAGCCTGGGCAATACAGTGAGACTCCATTTCTGCAAAATATAAAAGAAAATGTTAGATGAGCATGGTGGTGCATGCCTGTAGTCCTAGACACTTTGGAGACTGAGGCAGGTGGATCATTTGAGTCTAGGAGTTCAAGGCTTCAGTGAACCATGATTGCGCTATTGCACTCCATCCTGGGTGACAGAGAGACATTTTCTCATTTAAAAAAAAAAAAAAAATATATATATATATATATATCTTGCTACTTTGCCAATTGATAATCTATTAGTCAGTGCTCTCCAGAGAAACAGAACCATTAAGATTATATACAATATATGTGGTCAGTCATTGACTGAAACATCCTTATGCAGCACATGTATATATAAATTCATATACCATATTATATGTATTCATTCATCAGCTGATGGAAATTTGGGTTGTTTCCACTTTTTGGTTATTATAAATAGTGCTGCTATAAACATTTTTGTACAAGTTTTTATGTGGACGTGTATTTTCTCTCCCTTCCTTCCTTCCTTCCTTCCTTCTTTCCTTCCTTCTTTTTTTTAGTTGGAGTCTTACTCTATCACCTATCTCCCACTGCCTAGGCTGCAGTACAGTGGAATGATCATAGCTCACTGCCGCTTCAACCTCCTGGGCTCAGGTGATCCTCCTGTTAGACTGGTTGTGCACCATCACACCTAGCTAATTTTTTTTTTTTTTTTTTTAGTTGGCGTCTCACTCTGTCGCCCAGACTGGAGTGCGGTGGCCGCCTCGACCTGCTGGGCTCCGGCGATCCTTCTGCCTCAGCCTTCCAAGTAGCTGGAACTACAGGCGCGTGCTAACACGCCTGGCTAATTTTTTGATTTATTGTAGAGATGAAGTCTCGCCAAGTTGCCCAGGTGGGTCTCGAACCCACAGGCTCAGGCAATCCACTCACCTCAGCCTCCCAAAGTGCAGGATTACAGGCTGAGCCACCGAGTCTGGCTACCTAGCTAATTTTTATTTGTTAATTTTGTGTAAGATGAGTTCTTGCTGTGTTGCCTACGCTGATCTCAAACTCCTGGGCTCAACCAATCCACCTGCCTCACCCTCCCAGAGTGATGGGACTACAGGTGTGAGCCCCTGTGACCGGCCTGGACGTATATTTTCATTTCTGTTAGATATCTACCGAGGACTGGAATTGCTGGGTCATTTGGTAATTATGTTTAAACTTCCAAGGAACTGCCAGACTTTTCAAAGCAGCTGTACCATTTTACATTCACACCAGTATGTATAAGGGTTTCAATTTTCTTCACATCCTCATCAATACTTGTTATCATTTGTATTTGTGATTCAAGCCATCCTACTGGGTGTTAAGTGGTATCTCATTATGATTTTGGTTTACATTTTCCTGATAACCATAAAATTATTCACCTTGATTTGGGTTCAGAATTGCAGTATATTGCAAATACGTTGGACATTTCTAAACCTGGGACTGGGTGAACAATTGACAATGAAAGATATGTCTCAAGTGTAGCTTTAACCTGTGGATGAAAACTTGATTAGCTGAATCCCTGACTATATGACAGGCTGGCAGTCCCCGCTGAGGAAGAACTGAGAGTCAAGCATTCCCTCCAGACTGGAGCCTCTGCCTGCCAGCTGGCTGATGTCCATTAGTGATCATCACACTAGCAGTTTGTGCCTGGTCCAACACCTCTGCACTTGCCCCAACAGTTTGTTTGTCTAGTGGCTCTTTACCAACAAGAGCAGGAGAGTCACATCTGCCTTGAACATGCATCTATCTTTCAGTGCTTGAGATTACATTTGCTTGCTCTGACCTTGGCAGTCTGTCTTACGTGGCTTCTGACTAGCAAATGGATTGTGTTAAAGCCTACTTAGAGAACAAAGAGGAAACAAGAGAAAAATGTGTCATTTTGCAAGACTCAAACCCCATCATTTTAAGGTAACTAACACATCAGTGAAGATAAATGACAGGACAGTGGATTCAGAGAGCATGAATTCTCTTGGGCCCAGTTTCCTTAAGTAGTTCTCAATTTTTATGCACACTGGAATTACCTGTGAAGAGTTTTGTTTGAAACATGCATGCTTGAACCTCAGGGTCTGATGATCTAATTCAGGGTGGAGCTTAAACAACTGTTTATTTCTTCCCCAAACAAATTCCATCATTACCATTGTTGCTGGAATTGGATAGGCATATGGATAATCAACACCAGTGAATAATCTCAAGTTGCAACTATTTTGTTTCAGAATAAAATATAGATTATTTTTCCTACACTAGATTTGTTTTTCATGCTGTGTTGTGGATGTTAGCACACTATTAGAAGGATCTTATGTGCATTTGCTGACAGTGAGAAACAATAAGGAATATATTCTGTACTGCATGCTTATAGGGTCAAATGCAAATTTCTAACATTTGATTTGTTGGGGCAATTTTCTCACGTGATTATGGAGGCTAAGAAGTCCCACAATACACCATCTATAGACTGGAGAATGAGAAAAGATGGTGCTGTAACTCAGTCTCAGTCCGAAGGCCTAAGACCCAGGGAGTTGAGGGTAGATGGGAGGGTGGGCCTAGGGTAGGAGCATGGGTGGGGGAATGCTGATGTTGAGTGAGTCCTGGAGTCCAAAGGTGCGAGAACCTGAGGCTTTGCTAACCAGGGGTAGAAGTTGGATGTCCTAGCTCCAAGAGAGAGAGAATTCACTTTCTCTACCTTTTTATTCTATTAGGATCTTCCATGGATTGGATGATACCCATCCACATGGGTGAGGATGACTACCTTAAATCTAGTCAAATTAGCACATAAAATTAATGATCACAATCTATACCCCAGACACGTTAAGATATTTAAATTTCTTTGACTCTTTATTTTTTTTTCTTTATGGCTTTGTATGTGCTCTTTGCTTTGTCTAGAAAGTTTTTCCTGAAACTTGTCCATTTGGTGAATTAGTGTTAATTCTTCAAGATTCAGTTCAATAGCCTTCTCTGTGAAGCCCTCTTGGATCCCATCTTTTCCCCTACTTCAAAGTTGAACTCTCCATCCATTGTATAAAAATAATTAATTTATTCTTTTTACATTTATTGACCGCGTGTAGACTGTAGATTGTGCTAGGGTCCAAAACAATAGTAACATGGCTCATTTTCCTCTTAGCTTTCTTGATATAGTAGACGAGAAAGAAAAATATACAGATAATTACAATGTGTAAATGCTTTTTTTTTTTTTCAGAAAAATTTGAGGGATACTTTACGAGCAGAAGGTAGGGACAAATAACCTATGGGGAGAAGATGTCATTATTATAAATTGACAACTGACCTGAGCCTTGGGGAATGGGAAGAGAAGGCAGGATAGCAGTTGAATGCCAAAAGGAGAAACCGAGCACATTTTGAAGGCAAGAGAAAGGCTGGTGCATTTGCGAGACCATGAGTCATCCAGGTGGTCGCAGAACATAGTGTGAAAGCATAGCGTGGAACATAGAGGTCCCTGTGGTGTGAATTAAAGCTATAGAGGTAGTAGACGGAGATCCATTCTAAAATGATTATTTATTTGTGCCTTTTATCCTCTCTTCTCCTTGAGAAAGGGGATCTTGTTTTATTCAGGTTTATATTTCAGTGACTAGTACAATACAAATTTATGGAGGGCGTTTGAAAAAATTCATTGCGTGAACGGGCAGATGAGTGATATGGGGCTGGGATCACAAATTAACTGTGAACAGTCCATACGGAGGAAACATGGATTTTCACAAAGCATTTGGTTGACTTTGAGAAAGGATGTTGATTTCATTCTTTTTACTCCCCATTTCATCCATTTTATTACCATATATTTCCTAAAGAGAAGGTCTGGCCAATATCAAAACAAAGCAGACTGCTCTGTTTTTAATTACCTTTTCCAAGGCTGCACAGGCAAGGCAAACACTGCCTGGGTCTAACTTGAGCTGCAATCAGAAACATTTTGTCTGCTTTTCTTGTAAGCGCTGAATGGAGTGCATGAAGCTTATATTGATAAGGGTTGAATTTTAGGTTTTATCTTTTAATAGGGATGATAAGATTCTAATGCCCCAGCCCTCTGTGCTATCTGGATGCTGATGGTGGGAACAGTCACCAAAGTGATGTGCTGGGCGGTGGTGGGGACCCTGGGTTAACCTCAGAAAAACACAAATATGAGTGGGTGGAGTGGTTACTTTCCATGAGAATCTTTCTCCCTCTCTTTCACAGCCTGGCCCACACGATTGGGCCCTTTGCCAGCCAGCAAAGCAATGGATTATTTTTTCCATTGGTCAGAGGAAGTTTTCTTTCTTTTCTTTTTTTTTTTTTCATTTTGTGAATGGAGATAAAACCTTTCATTTTAAAGGAGAACTTTAGGAATTTCATTTTAGTAAAATGAAGATGCTCAGATTCCCAGGAAGCACTGGAGGAAGACATAGAGCTTGAGGCAACAAGGGCCCTTGGAATCATGCAGATGTGAATGTCAGTCCTGTTTCCGCTGGAGCCCAGCTGTGCTCTTGGAGTTGCTTTGCCTTTCTTATCCTCCATTTTCTCACTTATAATATGGAGAATTTTTAAGTAAATAAAATTAGATGAGTACGGATAAAGAATTTACTAGACATTCAATAATTGTTATTTTCCTCCTTTGGCTTTTGAACTAAGACAAAGGATGACACCGTCTTCCCACCAGTCTTCTGTATATTTGAGAACAAAGTCACAAATACAAATCTAGGAAGCCCAAGGGAAAACTTTGCATATACAGTGTCTCATCCTGCCAGCTGATCTCATTCACTTCAACTCACCAAATATTTATTAAATATATGCTTGTGCTTAAAACTGCTTCAGATTGTGGAGTTTATAGTTGGATAAGAGATGGTTGCTGACCTCTGTCTTCAAGAAACTGATCTCTTTTTAAATACTATGATAGGGCTTTATGTATATGACAGGTAAATAATACAGGGCAGTATGTGTGTGTGAGTGTGTGATAATGCATAGGATAAATAGTTTTGGGAGGTGAGAGAACAACAAGGGCTAGAAGAATAAAAGAGAATTTCAGATTATTTGTCTGAGGCGGGAGGGACTTATAGTGAGTAAAAATATCATCCATACAACTATTTTCCCTTATGGGCTATACTTTGGCCAAAGATAGAAGCCTTTGGGTTTCATAAATACCCAGTAATTGTCCCACTTAATACTGTTCAACATTCCTTTAAGTACCAAGGACGTTGGTGGCTCTGTGCCTCTGGGCCAGCTATTTCTTCTGGCAGTAATTCTCTTCTCCAGCTATAGAAATCTGACTCATTCTTCCAGCCATGGCACAGAGCTCAGCTTCTCTATTAAGCCTTCTTTTCTTTGGTATATCTCTAATCTAACATAGACAGATGATACATATTTTAAGAGTGAATGAAATCAGTCTTATAAATAGTCTTGAAAGCTAATGTCTCTCAAAAATATTCCACTGACCCCCCAAACTGGCCTGAGACCTTTAATAACTTCCCTACCTGCCCATCAGATTGGGTCTTCTTAGCCCCATCTTTTCCCACTTCCCTTCTTACCAGGGTCAGAGAACAAAAGCTTCTATAGGAACATAAAGCCCCCTCTGCTGTTAGCTTTTCTTGGAAGTCAACTCAAAGTCAGAAGGAAAAGCAGAATTCTATGTTTGTAAAACACTGGCCCTGCTCAACAAACTCATCGATACACACAGATCAAGGGTACAGATGCTGGACAGACACATAGATTAAAAAAGGACATGAGGAAGATAAAGTGTTAAGATAATGCTGGGGCTCATGCTGTTTATCTGTTTCAAAAAGGTGTGGACAAGGGAAAATTCACTCTCTTTGTACCAGCATAACACAAAACTAAAAGACTGAAAACATAAAAAAACAAAACAAAACAAAAAACCCCAAAAAACCAAGGCAGTCATTTTGCCAAATTGTTGATCTTGCCAATTTTCTCATCTGACAGGTGTGAATCAATTTAAAGTGTTTTGATTTCTGTAGATAATGTAAAACTAGCATGCCACTAGCAAAACTCCATAAATCTTCTTTCAGTTACCCTACAGTGGGAATGATCTCTAAGATGTGAATAATGATCAATTGAATCAGAAGGGACTTATGGCCTGGCAGGGCCTTGGAACCTTGGCTGATGAATTTTTCAAAATATCCTAAAAAAATCGTTGAGTCCAATAGGGCAACTGAAATTGGAGAGGAAGCTGTTGAGTCTTCTGGGATTTATAGAGAATGTTCAGGAGACAAATTTTGGGGGGGACCCAACAGAGTATAGCAGAAATTCCAGCTCAATTTCTGAAGGAGTTCTGGTCTACTGATGCCACACCCATATCGCCTCCCAGCCCTGGGCTTATTTACCCTGTTTATTCCTGTGGACTGTGAATAGGAGACTGTGCAAGATGACCTTGTAGCAGAATGGGCAGCTCATTCTCAGCTCGATATTTATTTGCCTAAATTGTTTTCTCTGGGATTTTAATTCCTATAAGGACTTGTTTTCAGCCCTTTATCAAAAAAAGCTCTTTGCTTATGCAATTTGTCAGGAAGGGGTAACTTTTCTTTTCTCTCCCTTTTCTTTCTTTCTTTCTTTTTTTCTTTCTTCCTTCCTTCCTTCCTTCCTTTCTTTCTTGCTTTCTTTCTTGCTTTCCTCTATTCTTTTCTTTTCTTTCTTTCTGTGGAAGCAGTTCTAAAGGGCTTCCAGAACATCGAATAGCTGGTTTTTACCACTTTGATGACTGAATTCATAGAATTTTCTTTGCCTTTTACCCCCCAAATCAAATGGAAACTCACTGGCAAGGATATAAACATAAGTTTTTTCCACCTCTTTTTTTAAATCGGGAAAAACACTGGAAAAACAGATTGCATGCCCAGGCTGTTGGCTCTTGAAATTCCCTCCCTCTTCAGACCTATTATCTCAGTAACAAGAGCAGTTTAGATAACATAAATCTAACCAGCTTTCACTTCATTAACCCCTGGGACAAGTAGGCTGGGCTCTCCCTCCTCTTTGGGGACAGGAACTGAGCATTTTCAGGAATTTAGCTCTATCAGAAATGGAGCAAGAATTTGAGCCATACTCTGTCAGTCAGTCGTTTCCAAGTAAAAATGAATTTTTTCTTCTTTCTTCTTTTTTTTGCGAGTGGGAGGTATTGGGAGATATTCACATTCAAAAGAAGAGGAAGTCAGGATCAGCCCAGTATATGCAAAAGGGTATTGTTTAAGAGGTCTCTTCTCTGGCTGCCTACCTGCTACTCATGCTACCCTATATAGATCACACTTGGGGTACTTGTGACCCCAGAATTCATTCCCAAGTGGCCTTTGCCTGCAACCGGGATATTTTTTAGTTTCTTCCTATTTGTGCTTTCTGGAGAGTAGGTTGTGTGTACATCTTAAGCCTGAAGGGTAGCCAAGGCATGACTCTTTATGGGAGTGCATTTGGAGACTGAACTTCCAGGCTGAGGACAGAGGCAAGGGTGGGAAGAGATGGGGGTGTGGGCCAGGGGTGAGCTATCTGCTGGGAATAGTAGATGTTTGCCAGGAGAAAGTAAGAAAGCCTTACTGGAGGAAATGGGTTGTGTAAAACAAAGGAGGCATAACTTCCACTTGAATTAACTTTGTCACTTATTTGTTGGGTGACTTTTGAGTAAATCACTTAACTTCTCTTAACCTCTGTTTTGTCTTTTGTATAATGGGGATAATAATATAATATCATGATAACTAAGTGAGATAGTGAACGGGAAATAAATATCTTAAATTCTGAAGTACTAGTAAAATCTTAGTTATTGTAAAAGTGAGGCTTCAGGCCTCAACCCTTTTAAATCCCAGCTGGGGAGTACTCTGCTGAGTTTGGTGTGAGTGTGGGATGTTTCCCAGAGCTCTGTTAGTATGCAGCTGAGGATAAACATAGTTCATATCTGGCCTTTCTTACAGAAGGAACATCGGGTTCGGAATAGGTTGACCTAGGACTGGCCATGTGGGTTGATGCAAGGAGGAAAATCAGGGATAGAAGGACTGCAGGCTCCTCATAGATATCTGTCATTTTTTTTGAAGTAAGCCAATGCTTCCCTACAGTCCAGTGGTGAGACTGAGTCTGTGACCTGTGCTTATGCAATATAAATTACAAGATTGCCTAGATTTGAGGTCACTCCTCTCCAGTTCCCCCTTCCAGAGTCCTTACCCCCAGATCCAGTCTTCTGTATCATTCGCAGGTGAGAAACAATAATTTTGAGTTATTTTATTGGTGCTAGTGTGGCTGATTAAGAAATAATCTGAAGACAAAGACTGTATCTTATGTAATTCAGAATCCCTGAGATCCTGAACTAATACTGAACACAACGTTTATTTGTCAAATGAATGAATTATTGGGGAGGAGGCTGCTCCTCCAGCTCTAAAAGGGCCTCTTCCATTCCCTGCTGATGTAGAAAGACAAAGTGTTTTGTGTGCTCTGGTTAGCTCTTTAAGACCATGACTGTCCAGCCCCTAATTGCTGAGTGCCAGCCCCGGTGAAGACATGTCAACAACAGTGCGTCTTACTTGAGGTCATCTCCTTCAGGGCAAACCCTCACGGCCCCCAGGACATTGACAGCTTCTGTTTCACATCTGTTTTTACTTCTGGCCATGCCTTCTGGGTCACTGCCTTGGCCCAGCAATCTCCCCTTTCACCTTGTTCCCACTCCAGGTCAGGACAGAGAGACCTCCTCTTCTCCTTCCATCCCCCAGGGCCTCGCTCTGCTCTCCCTGACCAGACTCCATGGGCCTATGTCAGCTGTCCTGTGACTGCAGAGTTCGAGGCTGTCTCCCTGCACTATTGTGCTCAGTGCTCACAGCCTGGCCTGCTCTCATCCCTAAGTGAGCGCATGTGCTCATCCTGACCTTTGGGTCTTGGAATGTCAGCATGCACATGTAGCAGAAGAATCCAATCTGCTAGAAACATTAGTTCTTCAAATCCTCGGAACTCAGGGAGGCTTCTTGACATTAGCATTGTATCAGCTGTGTGTTTTTCTGCCTTGTCACCCTCTCCACCTCCTGTTCAATCATTTGCATCAGAGTTGATGGGACATGCCTAGATGCAGAACTGAACTGTTTGTAGCAAATGGCAGACAGTCTTCTTCTAACTTCCCTTCCCTTTTTGCAGAACCTTTATTTGGCACCAAAGCATCCTTTATCCCAAAGGGTTTTCACAAAAGACATATTCATTGCAAAAAAAGTTTTGGATGGAGGGGTAAGGGAGCCCTCTGTAGTTATGTTAGTGGTTATTAAGAAAATGCAGCGGGAATGAAGGGTGTGGGTTTTGATTTAGTTGTGAAGATAGAACTAGCTTACATGAGACCACAGAAAACCATATGAAAGAGATGGCTAAGTGCCTAGTTGTGGAGCACAGATTCTAAATATCACCAACAGTCAGAAATAAGAGATCCTGGTACCCTTGAAGATCTGGGAAGACTGCTTGAAGTAGATGAAATTTGAACTGGTCTATAAGGATAACGGGTGTGTGTATGTGTGTGTGTGTGTGTGTGTGTGTGTGTGTGTGTCTGTGTGTCTGTGTATCTGTGTGTCTGTGTGTGTGTGCCCTTATTATACCCCCAGCATCCTATGCAATGACTAGCATCTCATAGATCATCAATATACATTTGGCATAAATTAATGCAAAGAGAAGATGAAGGGGTGGTGTAAACATAGAAATGAATATACCATGTTTGTAACCCACTGGACTGGCATGGTAGGAAGAGATGGCTGGGGCTGACTAGGTGGGAATTAGGGTGAATAGATAGAGGGAAGGGATAGACAAATGTAAACCCTTGAAGTTGTCCAAACTTCTATTCAGTGGGAGTTCATGCTGCCTGATGTTACTGGCGATGCCCATCAGGAAAGAGCATGCTGAGCTCAGATCACTTTTCACTTCATGAGCTAGTTTTCTCATTCCAGGAGGTTATGGGAAAATATTGCAGTATCACAGAGATCAAAACCATGGTGCTGCAGATAAGAAGGGTAGGATGACTGCAGGTAAGCAATAAGGGTCACTGAGATAGGTCTCTATTCCACAGCAAAACTAAACAATTCAGACTTTCACACCCACTAAATCAAACCCAAACAAGACTATAAAATGGGAGGGAGGGGCAGTCCAAAGGGAACTACATGTCCAGAATGGCTAGAGGACAAACTTGCTTTAACATTATTGCTTCTCTAGTAATTGTGAATATCTGTGGAAAATTTTACCCTAATATGAGGTTTAAGATATAAGCACCAGGACATATCTATTGCCCTATGAGGAGACCTTATGTGCACTTGTTTGTTTATACCATAGACATTTATTAAGTGCCTATTATGTGCTAGGCCTTTGTATATACACATTGATCATTGTATTTGGGTTATAGACTTTTTCTCATGGAGCTTACCGTCTATTGAAAAGAAGGAAATAAAGAGGTAAATGACTAAATAAACAGAAAGATAGAAAAACCTATAGGAAATATACAGATGATACAAAATAAAGAACATAAAAGCATCACAATATAGCATAACTTGTTCTTCTTCCAGAAAGGGACCTAGAAGTAAGATTGAGATTAAAAACAAACACACAAAACCCAGGGTGTAATGAGGTTGTGCCTGGAGCTATGGGCTGCATCAAACAAAACATGAGACCCCATGGTGCAGCATAAGTGTGCTTATGGATAGAATGGTTCAGGATTTGTGACAATAGATGTGTTCTAAAAATTTCATCTTTATTGAACCAATGGGTCCATATGAATGGAGAAGGGGTGGCTGCCAAGAAACAAAGCTGGGGCGTAGTCCGATCTTCAGAGTCAAAAATGCCTGGATCTCAATCCAGGTTCCTGCCTTCCAGTTGTGCAAACATGGATATGTTTAACCTCTCCAAGCCTTGGTTTTCTCATCTGCAAAATAAAGGTATTGATACCTCTTGGTTTGTTAAATTCCATTATTATGTAATATATCTAGCAGAGCATCTCGTGTAAAATGTGTGTGTCACAGATTGGAACTATTTCAGCCTATGTCCCTTGAGAAACAGTGGGTGGATAATAGGTAGAGGTGGAAAGCTCGGGCCCCCAGGAACAGCACAGGAGGCCCACGGGAGAGAAGGACGTAGAAAAACATTTAAAAATGAGAAGGGGGAGCAAAAGACATAAAGACCTGTTTGCTGACTGAGAAGCAAGTCTGAATCTTCCAATCCTCTGGATCCTTCTCTAAGAAACATTGCTTTATGTATTGGTATGATTGTCCTCTGAAAGTGAATTAGTCTCTTAGGATTTCTAAAAGAGTCCAGCCTCGAATACTTGGTCCATTTGTTAGCATGGCAAAGTAAATGTTATTAAATGTACAGGATTGTATGTTTGTACATAAACATACACATGAGTAGCTGAATCTCAGATTTATGCAGTGTGTTCTGATGTACAGAGAAGTATTGCTTCTAGTTAATTTTTCTACATGAGTCACTGGCCTCTTAGTAAGGTCAGTATGTGTATGTGTCCACACTTGCCAGAAAACAATGCATTAGAAT
Organism: Tarsius wallacei; assembly: GCA_963574415.1. Taxonomy (NCBI): domain Eukaryota; kingdom Metazoa; phylum Chordata; class Mammalia; order Primates; family Tarsiidae; genus Tarsius; species Tarsius wallacei. The sequence goes on along the minus strand of CAUYQG010125323.1, from coordinate 3,760 downwards.
TATGGTTTAAAGAGTTGGGGGTTTTGTTTGCTTTTTGATTGGTAAGTCTTCTTTCAGGTGAATACCTGGTCTTTTAGATTCCTATCCCACTTTTGCTTTCTCTCCAGATGATGTGGGAATGCTTATGAGACCTCATGGTGGTGGGGAAAACAGAGCTCCAGATCTCCCTGTTGGCCTCAATTCTTGCTCCTCTGCTTTGTGAAGAGGCTGATTTGAACAGGTCAGGCTGGTTGTCTGGATGAACTGATGTCTACTGAGGCAAGCCTGGTTCTTTTTTTGTTTCTTGAGGCTTTGTTTTGGCTCAAGTCTACAGTATAGCCATCTGCTCTGGTTGTGTGTCCCCTAGTTGGAGGTCAGAAACTCATGGTTTCCTACTTGCTTGCCCTCCCCTTTCTGGGACCTGTGGGGCTCTGGCTTTTTCTTGTATTCCAAACACACATTCTGAGGAGAGCAGAGCACTGCATCAGAGCCCATCTTTCCAGCCACGTACTTCCTCCAGTGCTGTGTTCTCTCATCCCAAGCCAGTTTGGACATGACCCTGAGCTAATAGCCAGTCTTCTCAAAGAGCAGCTGTTCTTGACCTTGGGTCTACAATGGAATCATCTGGAAAGTTTTGTCCAAATACTGATGCCTAGATTCTAGGTTCGGATGTTGTATTGTAAGTGGTCTGCATATATAGAGATAATTCTGGTGTGTAGCTAAGGTTGGGAACCATGCCCCAGAGATTAGCAGCCTCCCACAGACTAGGAAGTGGGTCACTAGGCCTTGTATTTTTAGTCTGTCTTACCCAATCCTGTATTCCCATCAGGCCCAGTCCCTGCTCAAGATTCCACACCCACGGTGAGGAGTGGAAATGAGGACACAGACAGTGACTTCTTTATCTCACGTCTTCCTTTCTCTTCTCTAAAACCAGAAAAAAAGGACTTTATTTTCTTTGCTTTCTTCTCTCTCCCAAACTTCCTTTACATCACACACCTTGAGTTCTTTTTCATTCTTGGCTTTTGTTAACTTTAAGTCACTCAGGTAGTGATATGTCAACAAGAGCCTTAAGAATTTAGAATGAAAACATTTTTTTTCTCATGCTAAAATCCAGTATTCAAGACTATTGCTTTGAGGAGGCCTCAGAGATTCCATCCTGGGGCCGGGTGCTCATTCATCCCTTTAATACTAATTTAGCATCAAAAATTCAACAAGCAAGACTAGATATTGGGTACAGTCAAGATCTTTTACTCAGTTTGGATTAACAAAGTGGAACACACAAAATGAAATCGGTACAATCCATGTTCCACTAGTTTCAGGGTGAATTATCCCATTGAATCTTCACAGTGATATATTTTTTAGGAAGTTAATGTTATTATGACCTTTGTTCAATTTTTGAGGAAACTGAGGCTCATATAGCTGGAAATACATTTCCAAATATCACTCAGCCAGTAAGTATAACTGGTACCAAAACCCAAATGTTTTTGCTTGAAATGCCATGCTTTTTATGGTGCACTATACTGCTAATACCATTTAAAAAATTTCACTAGACAGAGATCTGTAAAGCAGGTCATATGTTTTTTGTGTTGTATGGCCTCACCTAGCACACTGCCTGGTACATTGTAATGCTAAGTAAGTATTAAAAGAATAAATGAATTAAGTAAGAAAGGAAAGCCTTCTTTTTAGAGATGGAGGTCTGACTGTATGGGTTTCTCTCTTTTATTTCTTTAGAGCAAATTTAAATTATGATAACATAACAATAATAAAGAAAACAGGAACAGAGTTATCAGAAATTTTGACTATTTTCTAGAGGACAGAAAGTACATGTTGAGATTAACTAGTGAAGTAAAGGGAGGGAGCCATAGATGATTTAAGGATGAATGGTAATGTACCAAGATGGAGTTATTAGTTCATTTGGGCCACAGAGTCTCTGGTGTTAGAGTTGAACACAAATAAATTGATGTATAGCTTATATACCTCTTCTCTTTATAAATGAATGAAGTCTAAAGAAACCAGATGTTTGCCCCACCACCCAGGAAAATAAACGAATGGGGTGGGGTCCTTTACAAAGAAACTCAAAGCCAGGATCGGTGGCTTAGCCTGTAATCCTGCGCTTTGGGAGACTGACGCGAGTGGAATGCCTGAGCCTGAAGGTTCAAGATCCACCTGGGCAACTTGGCGAGACCTCATCTCCATATTAAATCAAAAAATTAGCCGGGCGTGGTAGCGCATGCCTGTAGTTCCAGCTACTTGGAAGGCTGAGACGGAAGGATCGCCGGAGTCCAGCAGGTCGAGGTTACAGTGGTTGTGAGGATGCCACTGCACTCCAGCCTGGGTGACAGAGTGAGACTCCAACTCAAAAAAAAAAAAAAGAAACTCAGGAGTTCTCAGCCTTGGTTCTTTTAACATTTGGGCTGGCCAATTATTTGCTGTTGACTGTTCTGTGCACTGTAGGATACTGAGAAAAACATCCCGGCCTCATCCACTATATACCAAAATGTCTCAAGATGTTGCCAATCACACCTGGTTGATTCACTGTCCTAGAGAAATGATTTCTACATCTTTTCATTTAGAAGACCTTCAGTTTAATGACCAGTGTGTGTCTGATTACCTGATAACAAAGATCAACAGTATTCAAAGTATTCAATCAATTTTTAATAGCTTTATTATTAAATATGAACAAACATTTGAGAAAATATAGCATAATACAGGAACAGATGCTATGATAAACAAAAATAAGCAAGGAGTGAACTCATCACCTAAAATTATAATTTTATACAATACATTTAAAAAGGATTGGAAAGTGAAGTCTATGAAATCTAAAAATGTGTAACTAAAATGTAATGTTATGGAAAATATGAGAACAAATGTCATAGACAAGGCTATCAATTCAAGAAGTCAAGTATCTGACTATAAGCTTATACAAAGAGAGAACTGCATAAATAAGAAATAAAGTAATCAAATAATAAATTTAACTATCCAAAGGAAACTTCTTAATTATAATTATATCTGAATGTCTAGCACAGTGAATGTAAAAAAAGGTCATACTTAAACATATGGCACAATCACGGAATATCTGCAAAAAATGAAAAAATTCTAAAAGCCTTCAGAGAGAGAAAGAGAGAGAGAGAGAGAGAGAGAGAGAGAGAGAGAGAGAGAGAGAGGAGACACTGAAACAACAACATTGTATTTATTAGAAAAAAAATGAGTGTTCAACTTATAGTTCCACACCCAACCAGACTGTCACTTGTTATGGTAAAATAAATTTTTTCTTTTCTTTTTCTTTCTTTTTTTTTTAACTTTTAAGGACCCAGAAAATTCACTTCACACACTCCTTTTTAGGAAGGTTCTTGAGAAGATGCCGGATAGGATGCCTCTTAGTAGCAGAAGGCCCCAACTCAACTGACTTACACAGAAAACACTTATTATCTCAAATAACAAGAAGTCTATAGTGGATAGCTAGCTAAAAAGTTGACTCAATTATGTCACCAAAGTTTTAAGTTTTTCCCATTTTCTGTTTTGGTGACTTGCATAGTTATCAGGATAGCTCCCTTTCTGCTGGAGAATTACTTCTGCAACTAGATATTACATGTACCTATGATAATGACCAGAGGAGTAAAGGACATTCTCTTCTTATGGATTTTTTTTTTTTTTTTTTGAGTTGGAGTCTCACTCTGTCACCCAGACTGGAGTGCAGTGGCCGCTCCCGGCCACCACAGCCTCGACCTGCTGGGCTCCGGTGATCCTTCCGCCTCAGCCTTCCAAGTAGCTGGAATTACAG
>CAUYQG010125321.1:0-12373 GCA_963574415.1 Tarsius wallacei | reverse complement strand
TTATTTGGACTTTTTCTATCTTTTTTCTTGGTCACTCTGACTAGGGGTCCATCAATCATGTTTATCCTTTCAAAGAACCTGCTTTTTGTTTTGTTTATTTTTTTTCCATGGTATTTTTGTCTTCTCTGTCCCATATTTGGGCTTTTTCTTTGGTGATCTGGATTCTTTTGCTATGTTAGGGTTTTGGTTGTCTTACCTTTCCAGCTTCCTTAGGTGATTTTTTAGGCTGTCAACTTGCCATCTTTCTATTTTCTTGATGTGTGTTCATAGAGATATAAACTCCCCTCTTAGCACTGTTTTCATGGCATCCCAGAGGTTTTGGCAAGATGTTTATTCATTTTCACTTGTTTCCAGGAATCTTTTAATTTCTGTTTTGATTTCTAAGTTGACCCAGGAGTTGTTCAGCATCATTCTGTTTAGTGTCCGCATCTTTGTGGGTTTTGGGGGAGTTATGCTGGTGGTGATATTTGTTTTTATTCTATTGTGGTCTGAGAAGTTGCATGGCAGTATTTCAATCTTGTGGAATTTGTTTCTGTTTGATTTATTGCCAAGGTATGATCAATCTTGGAGTACATTCCATATGGTAATGAGTAGAATGTATATTCTGTGGTTGTTTTGTGCAGTGTTCTGTAGATATCTACAACGTACATTTGGTCAAGCATCAAGTTGAGGTTCCAGAACTCTAGGATTGCTAGTGGGGTATTTAAGTCTTCAACTATGATAGTGTTAAATTCAATATCTTTTTTAGCTTACCTAGTAGCTGCTTTATAAAGGCTTGTGCTCCTGTGCTGGGTGCATATATGTTTAGGATGGATATTTCTTATTGATTGATTGAAACTTTTATCATTAAGAAGTGTCTTTCCTTATCATTTTAAATTTTTCATAGCTTAAAAGTTGTTTTGTCTGATATTTCTTTTTTTTTTTTTTTTTTTTGAGTTGGATTCTCACTCCGTTGCCTAGACTGGAGTGCAGTGGCCACTCCCAGACACTGCAACCTCGACCTGCTGGGCTTTGGCGATCCTTCCACCTCAGCCTTCCAAGTAGCTGGAACTACAGGTGTGTGCTACCATGCCCGGCTAATTTTTTAAAAAAATTTATTGTAGAGATGAGGTCTTGCCAAGTTGCCCAGGTGGGTCTTGAACCCACGGGCTCAGGCAATTCACTCACCTCAGCCTCTCAAGGCACGGGATTACAGGCTGAGCCACTGAGCCCGGCTTGTCTGATATTAAGATCACAACTCCTGACTTCTTCTGTGATCCGTTCACCTGGAACTTCATTTTCCAGTCTATTACTTTGAGTCTATGGATGTCCTTTGTGGTGAAATGAGTTTCCTGGAGACAGAAAATTACTGGGTCATGTGTTGTTATTCAGGTTACCATCCTATTTTTTTAGTGGCTCATTTAGTCCATTCACATGCAGTCTGATTATTAAAGTGTGAACATGTGTCCCTATCATAATGTTCTTTAAAGCTGTTTTGCTTTCATTTACCTTTTGTATTCATATATGTGTGTACTTTTTTATTTTTTGCGGTATGCTGTGTGTTCTGCTACTTTTGTGTTTGTTTGTGATCATTTAAAGTATATGGGCTTTCTTTTGTTTCTTTTCTCTTCTGTGCATGGCACCTTTTTAATCATCTCCTGTAGAGCTGTTCTCCTAGCAGCATATTCTCTTAGGGATTGGATGTTTGGTAAGAATTTTTAATTTCTCTCACTGATGAAGCTTAGCCTGTCTGGGTAGGAAATCTTGGTTGAAATTACTTATCTTTGAGAACATTAAAGATTGGGGTCCAATTCCTTCTGGCTTGTAGTGTTTCTGCAGAAAAATATGCAGCAATTCTGATTGGTCTCCTCCAGTAAATAGTCTGACTCTTTTCCCTTGATCCCTTTAGGATTTTTTTCTTTTATACCTAGTTTGTGTAGGTGAATTACTATGTGTCTAGGGCTGGACTTCTCATAAGATGTCTTGCAGGGGTTCTCTGAATCTCTTGTGCTTATATGATTGTCTCCCTGGCCAGAGAGGAGAGTTTTTCTTGAATGACCTCACGGAATATTTGTCCCAGGGTATTTTCTATTTATCTTTCTATTTCAGATATTCTGATCAGACACAGGTTTCGTTTCTTGATAAAATCACACAACTCTTGGAGATTTTTTTTTCTGCCTTCTTAGGTTTTTTTCCTATATTTTTAATAACTTGAGTTAATTCCATATTTTGGTCTTTCAGCTCTGAGATTCTTTCTTCTGCTTGGTCAATTCTGCTTCTCATGCTTGTCAGATTGTCGGTTATTTCTTGGATGGAGTTCTTTATTTCTGTTATTTTAAAGTACATTTTCCTGATTTTGCCTAGCTCTGTTGAAATTTCATTTCGTTTTAGCCCTTGCATTTCTTGATTTTTTTCATTCCATCCAATGATTCTTTGGTCTCTGTAAGTACTTTCCAGGTGTTGTTGTTCTCAGAGATAACCATTGTATGTGTCCCAGTAACTGTTCTTTCTAGCACTGACTCTTTGCTGGGGCTCTGGTTACCAACAGTTCTTTCTTGGTTTTTCTTCATTTGTAACAGTTCTCCTGTCTTTCTCTTTAATTCCTTTGCTCAGTGGAAAATGGAGAAGCAGTCATTTCTGATATTTGCTCTACATTTTGTGTTTCCTTCAGTCAGGACTCTGGGTTTGTTCAATTATGAAGTAGGGCTGGGGATGGGGTGTTGCGCTATTTCTTTACAACTTTGAGCACTTACTAAAGAATAAAGGGGACTTCAAGGATTCAGAACCTATTGGCAGGTCATAATGTTTGCTATCTGTTGAGTAAGTCAACTGGGGCTTGCTCTCTGACTCTGAACAATATGATCTTACAGTGTATGTTTGCATAGCCCCTGCATCCAAGACATGGCATAAGAGGGAAAAGTGAGAGGAGAAGAAGGGAAAAAAGGAAAAGGAGGAGAAAGGAAAAGAAAGAAAGAAAAACACACAGGAAAACAGAGAAAGAAGAAAGAAAAAAAAATAAAAAGAAATAGAAGGAGGAAAGAGGAAACTAACCAACATGCAAAGCAACCAAGCAAGATAACCAAATAAGCAACCAATACCCACCAGCCTCCTTCTTGGTCCATTCCACTGTCTGCATCTGTTGCTCAGCAGCTGGCTCATGGTAGAAGGCAGGTCATCTGGGGTTCCACATCTACCATTACCTAATAAGGCTTGTGCACTGGGGGCAATGGTCTCTGAGGTTGCAAAGAATAGCCCAGTGCAACGCAGAGATCCGCGCCTGATCTCAAGATTCAGTTCTGCTGTTCCACAGAAGTCACTCTAGAGCACTTCTCTGCCCAGGCATTAAAGAGTCTGCTCAGTTTCTCTGGTGGGAGCTATTGCTCCCTTTCCAGCAGTTACCAGTCTCTGTATCTTGGGACCTGGTGGCAATGCTCTGGAGGCCCATCCAGGTTTGCTGTGGGCTCTCCTCATTGCTTCCTTGGGAGTCTGCCTCAGGCTCCCTCCCTGTGTTTTCTCCATGGCCCTCAATGTCAGTGTTCCACTTGCTCCAGCAGATTACCCCTGGAAAAGTTCCCAAATTGTCTGCTGCTAGGTCTCCCACTTTGAGTGCGTGCATCTGTGTTTGGTACTATAGGGGCTGGGTGTCAGTCTCTCTGGTATAGTGCACTTGGAGTATCCTTTGTGGTCAAATGATGGTTGATTTCAGAGGTGTACAGAGATCACCCCTTGGTCTCAGGATGTAGGCCGCTAAGGATGATGGCTACTCAGAACTGGGCAAGATAAATCAGGTTATCCTGGGACAGAGAAAATGGCAGCAGTCCATGTTTCTCTCCTCCGGTGGGGCTCAGCTACAGATTTCTTACCCCTACTTTCTACACAGTCCCTGGCCCCCATGCCTGGCCTGTTGCTGCAGGTGATGGTGTGAGCCAGGTGCCAGCTAATGTCTTCTGCCTTTTCCTGAGTGATAACCCAGGTATGGTGAATCTTTCTGCATGCAGCAGGTGCCAAATTTAGAGCAGTGGCTAATCGTAGCACTTTCTGCTAGTTGTAGCAGTCTTGGGCACTTGATCCCATGTGTCACCTCATTTGGCTCTTTTCTCATCCACTTGCACACACAAGTAAATGCAGATTTTTTTGTGTGTGCACTCATTCATGCAGAGTCTCTCACAATCTGACTAGATCCAATGCCTTCTTGCCCACAGTATCATGAATATTTCCTTATTGCTTTTGATTTTAAGCATCAAAAAAGTAGGCTCATATTTATGTATTCTTCTGAAATTTACTATTTTAACTCCATTACGTTTTAAATGTATTTGCAGTTTTTACAAAAAAAAAAATTTCTGGTTCAATAATTTTCTCTGCAAATAACTCAATGAATTACATTAAATTAACACACTTAAAATTATTGCTGGGCTCGGTGGCTCAGCCTATAATCCCAGCACTTTGGGAGGCTGAGGTGAGTGGATTGTCTGAGGCTGCGGGTTCGAGACTCACCTGGGCAACTTGGTGAGACCTCATCTCTACAATAAATCAAAAATTAGCTGGTTGTGGTAGTGAGCGCCTGTATTTCCAGCTACTTGGAAGGCTGAGGCAGAAGAATCGCCGGTGCCCAGCAGGTTGAGGCTGTGGTGACCAGGAGCATGCCACTGTACTCCAGTCTGGGTGACTCCAACTCAAAAAAAAATAGTTATTCATACATTCTCCCACTAATAGATATTTAGGTTGTTTCTACTTCTGTTTTGTTATAGGTATTGCCCTGTGGACATTTTTGTATTTTTCCTTGCACCCACATGTGAAAATTTCTTGAGGCCATGCATTCAGAGATGGAGATGCTAAATCATCAAAAATGTGCATCTTCATCTCTGCAAGATACATAATGATTCAGTTGCTTTCTAATTAAATCATACTCACCAGTGTCTCCATGATGATAAGAGCATCTTTACCAAAACATTATACTATTAGATGATCTTAATTTTATTCATCTCATGCCAGTATGATGTGAATCTCATTCACATTTTCCTGATCATTGGTGAAGTTGAACAAGTTTCCGTATTTCATTGACTGTTCAGTCTATTTTGAGAATTACATTTTTATGTGTCACTTATTTCTTATTGATTTTGCTATTATTTATTTACCTATTGTACTGACCTGTATGAGCTCCTCATTATTTATATTCTAACCTGACAGTTTAAGTTATTACAAATATTTATCTGTCTCTGTGACATGCCTTTTAATTGCTAAAAAACTTGTTGAACAGATATTTGTATTTATAATGTAATAAAGTGTGTCAGATATTTTCTCCATGTTTATGTTTTTTAAAGAAAAAGATTCCTGTCTATCGCAGCATAAAAGTATTCTTCAGTATTTTTTCCAAGACTTTATATTCTGTATTTTTACATTAATGTCTTTAATCTATCCAGATTGAATCTACTTTCATCTTTTTTCATATGGATAATCTACTAAAGCATAAATAATATTTACTTTTTAACTTTCCTTTTGTTAAGTAATGCTACATGTGCTGTATATTGAGTTGAAAATGTATGTATGTATTCTGCATCAAAGCTGTTTGCAGTGTTCCGTTGATCTATTTTTTATCCCAGCACAAATAACTCCCTGGGCATTCATGACTGTCTAAATTACTATCATTTTCTTATGTCTTGATATTTGATTCAGCAAATCCTTACTTTGTTCTTCTCTATAATTGCCTTGATTATCTTAAGCAATTAGGTATTCTCCATACATATTTGATAATGTAAGTCCATGAACATTCCTCAGCAATTTTGATTAAAAATGAATTTAACTGATTACATATTTTAGTGAGAATTGTTCTTTCAGTAATAATGAGTCTTTGTATTCTGATTATGATATAGATAGCCATTTGTCTACATTTGTTCTAACACTCATCAAAGTTTTATAATTTTAAAATCAAATATTTTCACAACTTGTTAGAGTGATATTTAAATGATTTTATTGTTTTTTAAAATTATATTTTTGTAAGAACTACAGGTGTTCTTTACTGGTATATAGAAACGCAATAGTTTTGTGTATATGGATTTTAAATCCAAAAAAACTTGTACTTTATTTTAAATTGTAGTATTGTCTGTATTTTTCTATTATGATAAACAAAGCAATCATACAGAATTAGTTTTATTATTTTTAAATTCGTCGTAACTTTTTATCTCTTACATATTTGAAAATGTTTATCCTTTTGTGATTAGCGAATTATTGTGCCAATTTCATAATAAATGGGTTTCTACTATAATTTGCTTTATATTAACTTGAAGTCTCTTTAATTCTAGTTTACATTAATACACTTCAGCTGTTCTCTCCTGTGCCAGTGATTATGTCAGCTCTTGTGCCTGTTATTATGACAGCTCCAAAATTTCCTCCCTCCCTTGCCTGCTTTGATAATAGACTTGAAGCTTTTCCTCTCGACGGTGAGCCCGACGTTTTTCTTTGGCAGTAGAGGGCGCTGGAGGGACACTACCGGTGAAAGAGATTTTCCAGTTTTCACTTCCTAGACTTGGCTTTCTTGGTACTGCTGCACTGTCCCCAAGTGGTGCACGTGTGTGGGGTTGGAGCACAGAATGCACAGTCCCTCTGTGACCTTGCATCCTTGACCTAGTTGCAATGACGTCTGGCCGTGGCCTTTCCAACCTCTGCCCACATGGGTGTGATGTGGTACACGTCTGCTCACCCCAGATAGTGTTTCCAGTTTATGGACCATCTCTGACCTCTGACTGAGAAACCGTAGACACCTTGCGGGCTGCTACAACTTTTCCAACAAGATTTGAACCTTTAGCTTGGTGAAGGGCTTCTTTTCCACTGCTGTCCTTCTTTGGGGGCTCTCCCTCTGCACCAGGGTACTTTTTTCTTTCCACCTCTGTCCACCTTTACAATTACTCTTCTACTCTGTGGTTTAATCGTTATTTATATTAAACTTCCCTGTTGAAATATTATGTGGCTTCCAACAGTTTGTGATGTTTCTGTTATAGTAGGTAAATTTCCCCAAAGAATTAAACTTTTAAATATTGTGTTGTTCCTATATTATGAGAGCTACCCTAACATTAATAATGATCTGGGTAAAAGACACATAAATGGAGAAAGTTGCGATAATCCTTGTCAGGAAAAATCCCAGAGACAGTGCACTTATCAGTGTGCTAAAGTTGATAATCCCTCCTTAATACAGTACTTTCTGTGGTCTTATTCCTATACAGAAATACCAGGGAGAATTCCCCCCCAAAAAACTGAGATTACCTTTTGGAGGATGGGCCTCTTGTAGTACACTCAAAACTTGTTCCTTCAGATCAGGCAGTCAACTAAAGTTTTTTATCTAGAGGTTCTGAGAAGGCCATGTCACGATAAGCAGAAGAAACATCCCAAGTTGTGGCAAACAGCTGACTGGATCTGCCACCATGACAATACACCTGCCCACACTGCTCTGAGCATTTAGCAGTTTCTGATAGAAAACAGCATGACCCCCATATGCCCTATGCTCCATATTCACCTGATATCACCCTGAGCAACTTTTTATCTATTTCCCTGGATGAAAAAAGTCCTCAAAGGGAAATGTTTTGCAGATGTGGAAGAGGCGAAACAAAAAGTGGCAGAAGCACTAAAAGGCATCAAAATTGATGAGTTCAAAAACTGCTTTGAGCAGTGTCTTGATAGGTGTATTGCATCCAACAAAGAGTACTTTGAAGGTAACTAAAGTTTAAACATATAAGAATAAATACACAATTTTTATAAATAAATTCTGGGTTGTCTCATAAGCGACTACTTAGAGTCATGGCTAAATATTTTGTGTGCTTAATAGACTATTCTAAGTGAATGACTTTCCGCTATCCTATGTGAGTGATGTCTCATTATATAGGATCTGGAAGGCCATCACCCTGTTGAGGAGTATGAGTAACTCTGGATGGAACACATTTCTGATGATATTTGTTCCATTCATAGTAGTCAGGAAGTTCAAGGTGGTCATCTAGAACGTGCCCATAGCTCTGGCTCCCATCATGAATGCAACAGCCCTAGTTCTAGAAGCAGCACAAACCAATTTAAATTCCTTAGGATAAGTAGTTATAAACAAATGAGTAGTCTTAATTTTTTTGGCCACCCAAGAGAGTCTGTGCTATTGTTAATAATTAATGTGAACAGGTAACATGTAATAATTCATAGGTAGGCTAAGAGAATAAAAAAGCCTGGCTATGTAAGACAGGACACCTCAGGGACTTGCTTTCTCTGCCGAGCAAGGAAAGTCTTAGGTCATTGTTCCAAAATGTCTTGTATTCTCTTCTTAAAATTCTAATTATGCTTATTTTTCTTAGAGTTATTTTTTGTAAAGACAAAACCAGGATGTAATTATGCTGATAGGCATTCTAGTTGGAAAGCGAATATCAATAAATGAAATCTCATTTCAAGAATAGTAGTAAAGAATTGGGCAATCCCTGATGATCTCTCCTGCAGCTTAGGTTGGTGAACACCAGTGGGAGACTGAGAATTAAAAAATAAAAACTCCTAAAAAAGACTAATTGCTCATTTATCAGATAGTCTCTTAAATTTAATTTTAATTCGTCTAATTGATTGACAGCTTTCTTTCTTTCTTTGTTTCTTTCTTTCTTTCTTTCTTTCTCTTTCCCTCCCTCCCTTCCTCCTCCCTTCCCCTTCCCTCAGTTAATTCTTTTTTCATTCTCTCTCTCTTTTTCTTATCTTTCTTTCTCTCTCTCTTTCTCTCTTTCTTTCTGCTAGAAAACCAACCAGTAACAGCTTTTCACTTCAGAAAGTCAAGCAACTAGGAAGGAACTCACTTCCATAAAAAAAAAAACCCTAAATATTAACCATTTGACAACAATTTTACTGGAGAAACTATATTTTGACAATTAGCTTCAACACACTAAGCCTCTGAATGTTCACCATTTCTGACTTTTAAGTTTCCAAATCTTCCTGCACACATCCAGCAACTTGTTCTTCTTAGAGAGACTATGCCTGACTAGCATGACTCTCTTTGCTGTAGTAACTGGTTAGCTCAACTTTTAGTTTCTTTCAATTATTGGGTGGTAGTTTCATCATCCTTTAACAGTCTTATTTATCCCATGACAGAACAGATAGCTATAGATCTTATTCTGGTATTACTTCTCAACATTGGAGAAATCTTTCCCCCAAACCAAGAACACTGAAAAGAAAAAAAATCTCAATTCAAGAACAGGTGGAAAATCAAAGTCAGAAACATTTTAGTGGGATTTATTTTGCTATTGTTTTTTTTTTCCCCCTAAACAAACTATTGTAGTTTGGATACAATCAAGGAACTTCATTTCATAGACATCATATATCATATAACAACTTTTCATAATATTACTCAGCTCATGACAATTTTTCCTAAAAAAAAAAAAAAAAAAAGTATTTGAAAAGTAGAATCAAAAAGGGCTTGACAATGGCTATTGTTTTTCTTCTAAACATTTAAAAAGTTTGATTTTTCTTAATGTTTTAAATATAAAATGCTTACGACTATATTTTCTTTCATCTGTGTATAAATATGTCAGCAGTATTGTGTACATAGGAAAAAAATAATTGAAACTTTAGACAAAACTAGCTAGGCCTTGCTTTTTAGTCAATAAGTGCACCTTTAGCATTTTCCTTTATGTTAGAAAAATATTATTCCATTAAAATGTGAACAGTCACTTTAAAATAAATATTATGGAATAATAATAATACCTTGCCAATATTGATTATAGGTAGTGCTTTCTGTACTCATTGCATTAGCTTTTAGACCATGCGTTGTAGAGTTCATGACTGTTTTCTGTTTATTAATGAGAATGTATACTTATGAAAACACAGCATGTGTGACATCAGGAACACATATTAAAATATGTTAATTGCTGAAATATGATAGCTTTCTTACTGAGGAAAATTTCCCTTAAGATTTGACTATGTTCAGTTATGCGACAAAAATGTCCTACTGATAACTTATTAAAAGAGTAAGTGTTGGTATTTGGTTATTTTTAAATCTGTTTAAAATTTTTTTTAACTTTCAAATTTTTTATTTTAAAATTGTGGGATATGATTCAGGGTTAGGTATACAAATATTCATTGTGCAGGTACACTTGTTGATGAGGTGTGCCCCTCCTTCCCTAGGCAAATTTCCACTACTGCCAATCCCACCTCCCCACCCTCGCCACTCCCCCGCAGTTTCCTGCTACTGTCAATCCTTTTCTTATAGTATTATGATAGTTGCTCAAGGTTCCCTTATGAGTGAGAACATGTGATACTTAGTTCTTCATTTTTTGAAAGATCACTCAGTGTTATAGACTCTAATTCCATCCAGGTTGCTGCGAAGTTCATGATTTTGTTCTTCTTTATGGTGGTGTAATATTCCATCATGTATATGTACCACATTTTTTTAGTCCAGTCCTCTTTTGATGGGCAATACGGTTGATTCCATGTTCTTGCTACTGTGAACAATGCTGCGATAAACATACATGTGCAGGTATCTTTTTTATAGAGTGATTTGAGTTATTTCGGGTATATTCCCAGTAGGGGAACTGTGGGATCATATGGAAGGTCTATTTTTTAGAACATTTAGGAATCACCACACTGTTTTCCACAGAGGTTGTATTCATTTACACTCTGACCAACAGTGTAGAAGTGTTCCCTTTTCACCACATCCTTTCCAACATCAGTTATTTTTTGAGTTATTGATGTTGGCCATTCTGACTGGAGTTAGGTGGTATCTCAGTGTAGTTTTAACTTGCATTTCTTTGATGACTAGTGAGACTGAGCATTTTTTCATGTATCTGTTGGCTGCTCATATGTCTTCTTTTGAGAACTGTCTATTCATATATTTGTCCACTTTGTAATTGGGCTGTTTGTTTTTTTCTTTTCAACATGTTTGAATTCCTTGTAGATCTTTGATATTAGGCCTTTGTCAGACATAGAGTTGTATATATATATATATACACACATATATATATATATATATGTCATGTACATGATGTTTTGAAAATGTATATACTGTGGAATGACTAAATCAAACTAATTAACATATGCATTGAAATAGCTAATAAAATATGTAGAATAATAGCAATGGCTTGTTTGAAAATCCTCCATCTTAGCTGTCTGCTTAACCTAAAAATGAAACCCCAGTGTGTATATGTGTGATTGTTGTCACGTTCCCATGACCACAGACCCACAGCCTTGTTCCCCTGAGCTGTTCATGCTGACCGTTCTTGCTGACCCATTTGAAAACTCCCTAGCCACAAGTTCTGTGTAATTGTATGCCTTGCTAACTGAAATCCAAAAGATTGCTCTTAGTTCCTTGTACCCTCATCCCCTGCTATGTAGCCTACTTGCAGATTTTGCCTTTATAAGCTTCCTGCTGATCCCACTCAGTGTCAAGAGCTTCATGGTGAGAGCCTACTCTTGACCATGTGTTAATAAAGAACTCTTAATATTAATTTGGACTTGGCGTGCTGGCATTTCTCCTTCTTGCAATCCAGTCATAATATTTGGAGGCTCCAGCAAGATATTTTTTTGTCAGCATGAGCAGCTGCCTCACTCCGACTTTCCCTGGCTGGGAGGAGATTCTCAGGCCCCTTAATCTCTTATCTGGCTCTGAGGGGGTTGGAATGACTGCTGCCTCAAAAGAACCTGAGTCCATCTACAATCTCCTAGAAGGTAAGAATTTGGTTTTTTGGTTTTCTGTTTGATGTTTGCTTACTCGTGACCGCGGTTTCTATTTCTGTTTTGGTTAAAGGGAGTCACGGCCTGACAAGGTCGCCTTTTGGACACTGGTCATTGAGCCAAGATGTTAGCTGAATAGAGTCCTCCTGTTTAAGGGATCCGTTTTCTGCCCTGAGGTTGTTCCAGGGATCCATAATTCTTCTGACTTGGTCTGGATGCACCCTGTCTGTCATTGTGTTTTTAATTATTTGTTTGTTGTTTGCTCATTGCTTGTAATGGGTTCACAGAATTCACTACTTGTCAGTCCTCTGCCTAATGAGGCTGTTCCTTAGACATTGTTTTTTAAGCCAAAGATGTTGGCTGAACAGAGTCTCAGTTTAGTATCTGGTTTTTGTTTGGGTACTGCTTTAACTTCTAACTGCCTATGGTATTTCTATATCCCTGTCATCCTTGGCCTCTTTGCTTTGTGTTCTTGCTGTGCTTTTTGCCACAGGGCTTGCCTCTGTTGCACTTTTGGACTGGTCAGCAGGCCAGTAACTTTTAATAGCCTTTGCTTGTCTTTTTGTGGTTGGAAGTCTGATCCTCATCAGGTGGCTTCTGTAATTTTCTGGTTTTGACAATATGGGGTCAGGGACTTCTAAGCCCTCTGGTCCCCTGGACTGTATAATAAGGAATTTCTCTGTCGGGTTCATGGAGGACTTCGGTGTCCATCTCTCCAAAG
>CAUYQG010125320.1:0-48897 GCA_963574415.1 Tarsius wallacei | reverse complement strand
TTTTTTGATTTATTGTAGAGATGAGGTCTCGCTTGCCTAGGCGGGTCTCGAACCCGCAGGCTCAGGCAATCCACTCACCTCAGCCTCCCAAAGGCGCGGGATTACAGGCTGAGCCACCGAGCCCGGCTTGCATTTTTTCTAACAAAAAATAAGAAAAAATTGCTTGTATTAGGAATAAACTTTATAGGACCCATATGAGGAGAGTACAAAATTCTAATAATGGACATTACCAAGTTGAATAAATCAACAGGAAAACCATTACTTGAACAGAAATGTTAATGGAAAAAAAATCTCAAAATTATTATAAAATTTAACAACCATAACCTTAGCACATTGTTTTATCTTCTTTGAAGGATTTTTAAAGTATGTTAGAAGACAATAAGTATACAGGAAAATCCACAAAGAAAAAAAGTAAATAAATATGTACATTTTATATATATACTCTACTATAGACCTAGATTAACTAAAACACTATGACACTGCAACCTAATAAATAGAGAGATTGTGGAAATAGCAGAACCAGAAAAATGACCAAGAGACAAATATAATTTATTCTGATAAAAATGGCATTTTAAATCTGCATGAAAGAATGTTTTATCAGTAAATGATTTTAAGAAAATTGGACAATGACTGGAGTAAAAATTAGATGAAACTCCTATTTAGTTATGTCTCTAAAATAACCTTACTATAAACTGAAGGTTAATATGAAAACCATAAATATGGTAAAAAAATGTTTATAATGATGTATGGAATTCTGTGTTGAAGGTATTTATAAATGTGGAAACAAATACAGAACACATAAAGTTATAGCAAGTTACTTTGGCAACATAAGCACTTAAAACTTTAGTAAAAAAGAAACTCAATTAAAAATCAAAAGACAAGCCGGGCTTGGTGGCTCAGCCTGTAATCCTGCGCCTTGGGAGGCTGAGGTGAGTGGACTGCCTGAGCCCGCGGGTTCGAGACCTACCTGGGCAGGCGAAACCTCATCTCTACAATAAATCAAAAAAATTAGCTGGGCCTGGTAGCGCACGCCTGTAGTTCCGGCTACTCGGAAGGCTGAGGTGGAAGGATCGCCGGAGCCCGCAGGTCGAGGCTGCGGTGGCCGAAAGCGGCCACTGCACTCCAGTCTGGGCGATGGAGTGAGACGCCGACTCAAAAAAAAAAAAAAAAAAAAAAAAAATTCAAAAGACAAATTGGAATCAATTTTTGTATAAACATGGGAGATAAACCATTAATTCTCTACAGGATTTTTAGGTAAATAAGAAAAGTAAATGGGCCTTGAAAAACACAAACAAGGAAGTTTTATTCCCAGAGGGATATCTAGACACTGAAGGACCACTCTGCTGAAAAAACAAGTGGGACTTTAATACAACATATTTTTAATGCAGTACTGACTGGGTCTGCTGAAATAAAGGAAATTTCAAGCACTCACTACCTCATTTCCTATACCAATAACTCCCCTGAAAAGGTAAAAACAAAAAAAGAGATTGAAATTGATATTGGGTGCATTGAACTGAAACAAAAAGGACAAGCAGTGTAGCTCTGTGGCGAAAATGCTGAGAACAGCACCAAAATCCTGAAACTAAGTTGTGCAACTGCAAGGATAGGGAGGTATTGAAAACCAGGCTACTGCATTAGCTGAAACCTTCAAAGAGAATATGAGACAAAGAAGAGTTCTTAAAAGCAGCTGCAGAGAAAAAGACAATGATCAACACCTGCAAAATAACCAAAATTAGACTAATAGAAGACTCCTCAATAGCAGCAATGAAAACCAGAGACAAGAGAAAACCTTTTCAAAGTGCAGAGGAAAAATAAGTATCAGATAAGACACTTTCATATTAAAAAATGTAGGATGATACAAACAAGCCCAAATATATACCTGAAAAGAATAACCTCAAATGAACTCAATTTATGTTGATTATCAGATTAGCTGAAATATTTGTTATACATCGTATAGAAAAAAACATACCTAAAGCTAAAAGCATGGAAAGTTTGAATGTACAGAAGGAAAAAAATGTATACTGAATAAAATAAAGCTGGAGAACCAATGTCAACATCAGAAAATGCGGGCTTTAAAAGACAAAATACATTATTATTGGCAATAGAAAGGGTCATTACAAGATAATAAGAATAATGATGTCAACACAGTATTCATTATGTCAACATAGCATGCATTATGTGTTAAAACATTATTCAAAAACTTTAGATACCTAATTCATTTTCATCTTCATCACAATTTCTATGCGGTATCTCCTATCATTATCCCCATTTTACCAAAGAAGAATTAAAGCATGGAGAAATTAACTAGCTCACAGCCATACAACTAGTTAGTGATAAGCTAAGAGCCACGCTATGAAGTGAAACACCAGTGTCTATTTTTAAAATCTTCATCGATGTACTGATTAAAGCATTACTAGAAAGATGTAGTAGCTATGAATGTGAATGTACCTATTTTTTTAAACTCAACATAAATGAAGCCCGAATTAATGGAATCAAAGCGGAAAATTGATGACTCCACTATTATAGTGCAAAATTTTAACAGACCTCTCTCAATTATTAAGAGATCAGCAGGCAAAATATTTATAAATATATGTGCTATGAATAATGTAACTACTAAGCTTGATTAAACAAACATATGTAGATTTCAGCATCTTACAACTGGAAAATAAGCATTCTTTTCAAGCTAAGACATTACTGTGTAGGCTGTTTCATGAAGAGTCTTCCAGTAGAATACTCTCTCCTAGTAATGCTTTATATATTTGTCATTTAAAAAGAGAGCTAAAAAAATCTGTGTAACAATGCATTCAAATACATTTCCTGATCAAATAAATGGCCCTAATAAAAAGGGGTACGTTCCCCAGCTGCACTGTCTAATACAGTAGCCACTAATCACATATAACTATTGGGTATTTGAAATGAGGTTCATATGAAGTCAGATGTATTTTAAGTGTAAAATATACACTAGAGTTTGAAGACAAGGTGTGAAGAGAATGTGGAAAAAATCTCATTAATTTTTATATTGCTTTAATGTCAAAATGATAATATTTTAGATTTGTTGGGTTAAATAACTTCACCTGTGCCTTTTTACATTTTTAAATAATGTGGTTACTAGAACAATTTACATTACATATATTGCTTGCATTATTGGAGACTATAGTGCTGGCTGAGAGCTTCATTGAATTCACACCAGCTGAATCAGTATTTTGCTAAGCTACTAAGGTAGGACTGGCAGAGCTTCCAGATTCAACCAAATTTTTCTGAAAGACCTAAATAAAGGAAGAATTAAATGATACTTACATCATGAAAGCTCAAAATCATATAAACATCAATTTATTTAAACCAAAATACCAACAGGGCTTTTCATGATTCTTGATAAGCTAATTCTAAAATGTATCTGGACAAGCGAAAGACCAAGAATAGACAAAACAAAGAGATGCTCTCTACCAGATATCAAGGTATATGATAAGCCTCAAAGAATCAAGTCAGTATGGCATTGGCATAGAAATAAACAAGTATTGACCAATGGAACAAAATAAAGATCTGGGAAATAGACTGTTTTACAATTTGATATACCACAAAGGCAGGAACTAAGATTATTGCAGAATAAAGAATATTCAAAAGGGGTAATTGAATAATTATTTGCCAATATGAATTGGATACTTACATTGGATTTTTTTTCTGTCATACTCGAGAAATCAATTATAAACAAGTTGAGGACTTAAAAGTTCAAGGGAAATGTTTGAGGCTTAGAGAAAAATAAGGAATAATATTTATGTTTGTTCTAAATTTGAGCTAGAGAAAGATATATTAAATTAAAATACAAGCTAAGCTTTATATATATATGTGTGTGTGTGTGTATGTGTGTGTGTGTGTGTGTGTGTGTGTGTGTGTGTATTCCACAACTTGTTAATTAAAAACTTCCTTCCTACAAAAGACAACCTAAGGACAGTGAAAAGACAATGCAAACTAAGAAATGTTTGTAGTTACATGAATTTTAAAAAAGGATTAGTAAAACCCTCACAAATTAGTTCGAAAACGATAAAAACTCAATAGAAAATGGAGAAAAGGGCACAAACAGGCATTTCACAGAAGAGAAACCATGATGGAAAAAAACTCATGAAAAGATTAACTTCAACGGCGATGAGGGAAGTACAAATTATCTTTTACAATCTATTGACCTGGTTTCATTCCCACTGATGATAATCTCCACAACAATTAAGAAGTCAGACAAATCCAACTACCAGAGAGGAGATGAATCGACCGATTTCTGGTGAAAGTATAAATATGGAAAGAAGTAAGCTGTCGTTATTTTTTTTTGAGGTTGAATATTTGTATCACCTATAATCCAACAATTTCTGTCTCCGGGGGGTACATTCTATACTTTCTTTCCAGCAAGTGTCCAGAGAACTATAAAAATGTTTGTGGTAGCCGAGTGTGGTGGCTCAAGCCTGTAGTCTCAGCACTTTGGGAGGCTGAGGCGAGAGGATTGCCTGAGCCCAGGGGTTCGAGACCAGCCTGCGCAACTTGGTGAGACCTTGTTCCTACAATATATCAAAAAATTAGCCAGACATGGTAGTGCACGCCTGTAGTTTCGGCTACTTGGAAGACTGAGGCAGAAGGATCGCATGAGCCCAGCAGGTCGATGCTGGGGTGGTCGTGAGCATGCCACTGCACTCCAGCCTGGGCAACAGAGTAAGAATCTGACTCCAAAACAAAACAAAACAAATTTTGTGATAAAACTGCTATAATTTTTTAAAAAGAAAATAATAGAAGAAGGAAAAAGGGGGAAAAAAGAAAGAAGAAAGGAAGGAAAGAGGAATGGGATGAAAAAGGAAGGGAAAAAGTAAAGAAGAGAAAGAAAGGTGGAATTAAAGAAGGAAGAGAGGGAAAGATGCAAAAAAGAGAGAAGATGGAAAGAAAGAAGAGAGGCAAAGAGAAAGACCTCAAACATTAGGAAAAATGGACATGTGGAATGATTTGCTTACTCAGATATTTTTCAAGTGGAAATGAATGAAATAAAGATACACTTTACAATATGCATGAATATAATTATAAGCAATCCAAGAAACTTACTTATAGTATGATACTGTATTTACAAAGGTCAAAAAGAAGAGAAACTGGAAATGGAATGTTTATGAATAAATATACATTAAAATACATAAAGAAAAATAAAGAAGGATGTCAATATAAGTCACATTTGTGGGGGAGATAGTTATAAGGAGAAACACACGGATGGAATGGGGTGTAAAATTTTACTTTGTAAATTGGATGGTGGGCTCACAGATATTTATTATATGAGTGTACTTTAGTATATTGTACCTGTATGGGTTTCATGTGTTTTCTATGGATCTAATACTTATATTAAAAATAACTATATAAACACACACACACACACACACACACACACACATACATACACACACACACATACATACACCAATGACGAGTTCAGGAGGAAGAGGATAATGGCTTTTCTTTGGAACCTTCCTGCTTCTTGATCATTGCCCCCTTTCTTCTTCTCCATGTTCATTCTAGGGCCATTTTCTTTTAGTCCCTTAAGATTTCCTCTTTGGCTCACTGAGCTATTTGGTGCAGAACAATGCATGAGGTTATTCGAATTTATGTTCAGTGTAGTACCTTGCCCCTCATTAGTGGATGCACAGAAGATTAAAAAGGATCAATGAATTACTGCTCCAGATCATGGAGATATAATGCATGACAATTCTATGGGAATTTTTTAAACTGAATACCCACCTATTTGGTTCCAAATTGTATTAGTCATCTGGGACACAGATTCTGTTCTAGCTTTCAAGAAACAGCACAGTCTGACATATCTGCAGGGAAATTGGATTTTTCATAATATGTTCTTAAGAGAAAGCAGTAAAAAGAGCTTCATAAAAAAGAGAAGCAAAATGCATATGTGCCCTTCTGAAAATGCTGTAAAAGCTGATGATGATATTTTTCCTCTGGGCATTAGATCAATCTCATGCATAAACACTGAAATAGAAAGAGACTTACTAAAGAAATAGATCATTGAATGTCTAAAAGCATTTGTGTTACGGGACTAGTAGAAAAATAGAGAATGTATTCTGTCTCTACAATATAACGGAGACATTTTAGCTGGGAAATATATGTTGCTCATAGTCAAAATCCTTTGGCAAATACAAACTCAGAAGTATGAGTCAAAAAGTGAAATAATTTTTAAAACCTCCAGCCTTATTAATATAAGAAATGACAACTTCAAATCACGTTCTGAAGAGAATGCTTTTGGATCAATGATTGTTTCTGTTTATACATATCTTATTCCATCCTCAGAGGAGTTCAAGATGTGCCAGATAAGATCATATGTGTCCCTTTGGAACTTGTATATTATCCTGAGAATGAAAACACATTTGCAGGTGAGGTTATGAAAATATGCCTATGGTATGGATTTGGTGAATGGATTAGAACTTACATTTCCTAGACCCTTCCTTTTAGCCTTATTTATGCTATCCAATTTTCTTGTTCTTTGTTGTGTCCTAATGAACGATACCCCCCTTATATTATTTGGGATGAGCATTAGCAAAGATAGAGACACCAGCTAAAAGAAATGTCTACCATCTTTCAGGGCTGGAGATTACATTTATGACATACATGGTTTACCAGTTGTTTTTAATTGAATGTCATTTGATTTTTCTTTGTTGGTGTATTTCTGACTGTATAATGATAAGGAAGTTAGAGTTATCTTAAGTAATTACCTCTCATTGCAAGGGAGTATAGAATATTGGTTAAAAGGACAGATTGGCATCAAATAGCTATTATTTTTAACATGAATACTAGAATAATATTATTGGTAAAGCTATAATACAAATTAAATATATCTCTATATCCATGGCATGCCTACAACCACACAGCTGAAGATAGTTAGATAAATACCTACCTGTGTTGACTACTTTTATTTTGAATTGGCTTCAAGCTTCAAGTGTCCTTAAAACGCTGCCTGATAATCACGCAACATTTCTCTGGAACCTTCTTCACATTTCTTTGGAACCTTCCTGCTTCTTGATCATTGCTCCCTTTCTTCTTCTCCATGTTCATTCTAGAGCCATTTTCTTTTAGTCCCTTAAGATTTCCTCTTTGGCGCACTGAGTTATTTGGTGCAGAACAATGCATGAGGTTATTCGAATCTATGTTCAGTGTAGTACCTTGCCCCTCATTACTTTTTTCTCTTTAATGTCATCAGCAAGTTTCTTGAGCACTGAAGTACTTTAATAATAACTTGTTCCTTTCTGTTTGCATAATCGTTCATTCTGGCACTCTCTAAAGTGAGCAATGCCTTCTAATTTCTCTTCTAGTCTCAACCCTCATTAAAGCTGCCAGATTTAGCCAACCAAATACAGGATGATTAGTCAAATTTGAATTATATCTAAACATTGAGAAAAAGGAAAAATGAGGAGTCATACTCAAACTAAAAGAAACTATTTTTGTACCTGAAATAAATAACAAGTATGTAACTTATGTACTTCTGATTTTAAAAACCATATTCCCTGATGGGTTTGACTTCCCTGAGCAGTTCTTTGTTTCACATAATTATTTATAAAATTCCTTGGGTCTGTATTTCATTTACATTGTACATAGTAGTCATATTCAATTAATTTTGTTCCTTTGTTTACTGAGCATTTATTACTGATAAAATGTACTTAATATTAGCACTATGAGTCAGTATACTAGGATGTCCCGGCATAAAGTTAACAATTCTAAAAATGGTTCTTCAAATTTGTCATGTTGAAACCCATGGCATGCCTTTTCCATTTGTTTTCATGCTTTGGAATTACGAGGCATTCCATAATCGCTGACTTTTTCAAATATTGTGCCCTGAATAGAGAGAGTGTTGTCTTCAAATTTTATTCCTTTGTTCAAAACTACTCATGAGGCTTCCACTTATTTTTTTGTATCAATATATAATAGAATCAAATTCTTCAAGGTAATAAATTGTACTTCAAAATGTAGTCATGGCCAATGCCACAATAATGGTGCACTTAAAGCTGAAGTAGTGTTGTTTTTAAAATGGTCTTGACATGTAAAGGAATACATTTTTCATTACTTTTTTCTCTTTAATGTTGTCAGCAAGTTTCTTAAGCAATGAAGTACTTTAATAATAACTTGTTCCTTTCTGTTTGCATAATCTTATTGTTAAAGAATTATTGAAAACCATCAACAAGAATAAGTAGAATTCGGTCAATTGATCACTTCAAAGGTACAGAAGAGTTTAGGAGGCTTCTTCCACAGAGTTAAAATATGATTTCAATAAGGTAGATATTCTCTTACCATATTTGTTAAAGAAAGCCAATGGGCTTTTGAATATGAAAAAAACCTGAAGAATCCTGAATTCCTGTAAAATCTCAAAAATCCTTTAATTATAGGGCTTGACCATATGAATGTTGATACTAGAGGACAATTTCATACAATCACTTCAATGCCAATAGAAAGAATTCCATACCAATAGAATGAGATTATTTGAACAAAATAATACAGGACATAGGTAGATTAGCCAACACTTTAGCATGGAATCATGGATAATTTGCTTTTACTTTGAAAAAAAAAAACCTTGTTTTTCAAAATTTTTTGTTTTTATTACTTCTACAAAAGCAGTGCAATTTTCCTCACAGTCTCCAAATCAAAAAAAGAAAGTTTCTGAAAATAAAGTCATTATTTCTGAAGTTTCATTTAAAAGGGATTTTATTCTCCATGACTATAACCATGAAGAAGATACTGCACAGGCAAAAGAAAAATTTTTTTTTCTGCATTGTAATTATTTTTACCATGGATATATTGTAAGAAGGTGAACCATTTAGTTCTTTCCATCTCTCTGTCATAGTAAATGTAGCAATCATGCAACTATATTTTTGTATTATTACAGTATATTTAATTCCAGTACTTAAATATTTGCTTGTAATTTTAGAATCAGAAAATACTTATGGTAACTGTTCAAAAGACATTTAAGCTGAAAAACTGACACTAATCTACACTATGGAAGGCCATTCCAACCTCGATTGTTATTATTCTATCGTGTCTTAATCCAAAATTTTTTTATTTTACCACTATTTTAGTACTATTTGAGAAATTATGTATCTCTTATGCTTATATGCTTATATGACTTTCCACCATTTTGTATACTAAATGAATAATCTTATGCTTCACAAGAGCGCCAAAAGACCTTTTTCGTTTAGTGGATGTCCGCTGATTGAAAAACTTACCACACAGTTTTTATCTGTGTTTTGGCATTTGAGGATTCAAATATACACAAACAAAAATAGAGAACACACACCACCACAAGAGTTGAAAAGATTGAATTTGATAATCGTCAATCATCAGATACATGGCATTTTCACTGTATCTGCCACTCACAAGTGACAATAAACAAGGTTGTTGAAAGGGTTGTGAACTTGCAAAAACACACAATAAAATTGTCTAATTTCTAGTGCAAAAGGCAAACTTTCTGTTTGCCTGCAAGGGATGGAGTACTTGTAAGGCATTTTCTTTATGAGCAGAGCCAGAGACGTTGTTATATAAGGTTGTAGGAAGCCTGGCTTTCAAAGATTGGCAGATGTTCAGAGATAGGAATGTTTAGGGATTACAGGACATTCAGCTATGCTAATGTGGTCATTATAAGGCTGATGTTCACCAACTGGCTTTTGGAAACATGGAAAGTGGATTGAGGCAATTGATAATTGACTAATGTTTAGAAGTATGGGATTGTCACTGATTGGTTGACTTTCAGGACTGGAGTTTAATTATTGATTGAATCATTTTTAGAAGTTATAGTTACATGAGTGAGGCTGTTGGTAATTGACTAATTTTCAGAAGTTTGATCTGATCTTTTCTCTAATGATGGTTACTTATTCACAACTTAGAAATTTGGCCAAAGAACAGTCTTTGCATTTGCAGAATATGAAAAATACATAACTTAAATTCACATTTTCTTTTCTTTTGGCCCTCTCTCAGTCAAACCTGTAGAAGGAAACATAAGAACCTGTCCAGATATTTATTTGTGGAGGTGTAACTTTCAGCTAGTGCTACCATTTAAGTGATTTAAGCTGCCATTGGGCATGATAGAAAAATTACCCTGATAGCTATTTTTGTCATTTATTGGAAAAAACTTCTGAATACAGCACATATAGAGTGTCCTAACAAAGTCAATATAGGACACAGAGCAAAATTATTAGGTACAGAGCATATTCTGAATGTACAAAACACCTGTCAGCCCTAACCCTCATTCCTCATCATTATTCTTAGTTATTAAGTTTGTTTTCTATTTTATTGAGAAAATATAGGCAAATAAAAGGGAACTTCTAAAAATTCAGACTATCACATCCATACACTTACATTTATGCTAACCTTTTTTCTTCGGTGAAAAATAGAGGTAAATTATCTGTACAGTTAAAAAGGCAAACAATTTGGCTTACCTAATTCATATCATTACATCCTACATAAATAAGAACATAATTCAATAAATTATCTTATTTTACTCAAATTTCTATCTATAGCTATGACCTATTCCCAGAACTTCAGACCTTTATATCCAAATGTCTACTGAACATACCCATTTGGTTGTATAATAAACTTCTCAATCTTTAGGTGTCTACAACCAAGATCCTAACTCACCCTTCAAGAAACTCCCAATAGTTTCACCTCCAAACCTGTACTGCACAGAATGTCCTTCAAAGGCAACACCATCATCCTAGTGTCTTTCAAACTGAAATCTCTACATTCATTTTGCCAGAAATTCAATTTTTCTGATTTTGAAATATATACAGGGTATAACCACTTGTCGTCTCTTCCATCATAACACTTTGATGCAAGCCAAATTTGGGTTGCTGCTGCAGCTTTTTTAATTAGTCTAATTGCTTCTCTTTGCCTTTCTTCAATCTTATCTTTTTTTTTTTCTTTTTTTGAGTTGGGGTCTCACTCTGTCGCCCAGATTGGACTGCAGTGGCCGCTCCTGGCCACCGCAGCCTCGACCTGCTGGGCTCCGGCGATCCTTCCACCTCAGCCTTCCGAGTAGCGGGAATTACAGGCGCGCGCTGCCACGCCCGGCTAATGTTTTGATTTATTGTAGAGATGAGGTCTCGCTTGCCCAGGCGGGTCTCGAACCTGC
Organism: Tarsius wallacei; assembly: GCA_963574415.1. Classification (NCBI taxonomy): domain Eukaryota; kingdom Metazoa; phylum Chordata; class Mammalia; order Primates; family Tarsiidae; genus Tarsius; species Tarsius wallacei. The sequence goes on along the minus strand of CAUYQG010125320.1, from coordinate 37,760 downwards.
GGGCTCAGGCAATCCACTCACCTCAGCCTCCTGAGGCGCGGGATTACAGGCTGAGCCACCGAGCCCGGCTTCTTCAATCTTATCTTAAACAGCAACCAGAAAGATTCTACTAATAGAAAGTCTGAGCATGACTAATCTCAGTACCTTCCGATCACCACCACCTCACTAAGAGAAAAGGTCAAGGGCATTACTGTGATCATCAAAGCTCTATAGGATTTACCTCTTGTGAACTCTCTGACTTTGTCTCTTATTTCTCCTTCCTTTGCTCACTCAGATCTAGCCACATTGTTCTTCTTGCTGGTTCTTGAATGCCAGGCACACTCTTGTTCCAGACACTACTATTTGCTGTCTCCTCTTCCTAGAATGTTTTTTCCCCAGCTACCCTATAGCTCTCTCACCTATTGTGGGTCCTGACTCAAATGTAATCTTCTTACCTCATCATATCGTTAAAGAATGAAACATTCCAATGCTCTGCTTTCACTTTTCCTGCTTTATTTTCCTCTAGAGCACCTATCATCATCTAATATTTTATATATTTTATAATTTATTGTCTACCTCACCCCACAGAATAGTAAGCTCAGTAAAGGCAGAAGTTGTTGTCCAATTTGTCTATTTCTATGTTCCTGATACTTAGAATGTTGGTCTGGTGTTTAATGAATGTTTACTATTACTATTTTTATTTCATTTTGTTGCTGTCACTGTTATGAACTGCTGCAATCTCACTAAAAATTTGAGCATGTTAAACTGCCCTTAAAATCTACTTTGAGTCCTTCTAGCATAGCTTTGCCCTTTCTCCGAATGGATTACCTGACTAGGGATATTCAATTTAATGCAATGAATACTCTTTGAATATCTGTTTTCTGCTTATTTTTCAACTATTTTGACTAAGGTGAGATAAATAACATAAATACTGTGTATTATTCTTACAAGGCTGAAATATTTTTCAGGAAGATAGAACACATACATGCAAAGAAAGAAAAGAAAATGTATGAATAATTAAATAAATAGTCAAATGTTCAGCAAGTCTTTCTTGTGCAACCACTGTCATCTACAGCTCAATCAAGATGTTGTGCATATACGTAAATGAACAGAAAACTAACCCTTAGAAATTCAAATTCTAATTAAGTACCCCAAATGCACTGAATAGAACATAAGACTAATCAGCACTAATGAGGGAGAGAGACTAAATATGGAATTCAAGGAGGAGGTGGCATAGAACTTTTTGTCTGGACAAAGTAGACTAGACAATCCTCAGAGAAAACTGAAAATCCAATGTATCAGTTTATGACCCAGAAAATACCCCCATCCCTTTAATCCCATAGGCTAGAATTGTTGACATCAAGATTCCCTCTATTTTTGCCCTAGACATAAATTATCACTACACATAAATCTGTCTATTTTACAGTGGAGCTTGCTAAAAATAATACTATAACTTTGAAATAAAATTGGGCCACATTCAAATCAACTTTGGGGATGGTCTATAGATATGGACTAACACGATTCTTTGACTATCCCTCCACCTCCTTAATTTTGACTCTGAGTATGTGTAAAATGAGGATTTCTCTGTACCTACAAGGTCATGTTTCAAAGTTTGTTTTGCTCCCTGGCATAGGCTGCAAACCTGCCCTGCTTCCATCTCTGCATGTACAGGTAGGGCTGTTATTCTTGCAGAGTTGCCCATCTAACTACTCCAAATGCGTTCAGTTTGCTCTGTTTCCTAGCAACTGGTTTTATCTAATTTGTTTTCCTGTAGTGTCCTTCCTGCATCAGACTTTCTTGTTCCTCTTTCTCTTGCTTAATAGATTTATCAGCACCTAATAGCTGTTATGCCATATGTCTATCAAACTAGCCTTTCCCCAGAAGAGCAGGGGACTATTTGTAACACCATGTAACTTCCATGGACCAATTTTAAAGTTGGGGCCTGAACATAAATTTCAGAGAGCTCTGGTCACGTACTTTGTTAGCATTATTTTATTTTGCAGTATTAAAAGACCTCCGTGGTGAGAAACCACTTCCATCCCCAAGGGCTCCTTATTAAAGGTTTCATAGATAACTTTTACTTTCCTAAATGCAGTTTGTGATCACCCAAATTGTGTGAACTTGATCTAGTGTTGATAAATCATTTATGTATTTATTGTTCTCATGATCAGTTATCTCTCTGTCTTATAATGAGAATAAACTTTAAATACTTTAATGAGGAACGGATAATGCGCATCCTGTGTATAGAATAGTTTTTACAGAGGGATGATAGATAAGGGGTAACTACTTTGCCCATGGTTAATTTATGCCTGTCCAATTAAAACAGCATTGTATTGATACATATAAGCAATAATATTGTGAGCAACTCTTTGTTATTTATATATATATATAATGTCATACCTGCAATATAAATATTTGATATATATATATAATATAATTGGTGTTACTTTTGGATAAAAAATCAGGTAGATTAGGAATAAAAATGACAATCTTGTGGGGTGAATTAAATGCCTTAGACTATAGAGGCAAGACCTGAGAAACTCCTCTATGATAATAGTTTGTACTCAGAAAATGACTTCAGAACCAAACATTGTCCAACAACCTACCCATAGAGATTCTTTGCATGCAAAATAGGGTTACAGACAAAGTATAATCAAAAGCTTTTGCAATGATAAAAATATGTGTAGTTAGTACCCAAAATAATGCTCTTCTGTAATTTTTTTTTCATTTATTTTCTTTTTTATTATAAAGATGTGGGTTAGGTATACAATCATTGATTATGCAAGTACCCTTGTTGATGAGGTACGCCCCTCCCTCTCCTGGCAGTTTCCTTCAATTGCCAATTCCACCCCACTCCCCTGACAGTTTCCCATTACTGCCAAACGCTTTCTTATAGTCTTATAATTGTTTAAGTCCACTTATGAGTGAGAACATTTGGTACTCTGTTCTTTGTTTCTGTGATAGATCACTGAGTATGATGGACTCCATATCCATTCAAGTTGCTGCAAAGTCCATATATTTGTCCTTCTTTATGGCTACATAATATTCCATTGCGTATATGTACCACATTTCTTTATCCAGTCCAACTTTGATGGGCAACATGGTTGGTTCCATGTTTTTGCTAAGTTCTGAGTAAAGTTATTATCGAAGCGGGCTACATCCAGCCTACGCAGACTAGAGGTCACACCACTTGAATTCTACTAAATCAACTTTCCTAGGGGCAAACATCGAGGGAAGGAGATACTGGCCAAGCTCCTGTTGGAGCCAGTCCAGGAAAACAAGGACCTTGTCAAGCTTGTGTTTTTCTAAGACATAAGGACCTTATCAGTTTATGCATTTTGTCTCCTTCATACAAGGAACTCAAACGTGCCAAAAGAAAAAAAACAAACAGCCCCATTCAAAAGTGGGCAAAAGACATGAATAGACACTTCTCAGAAGAATACATACGGGCAGTCAACAGACACATGAAAAAGTGCTCAGCCACACTCATCATTGGAAAAATGCAAGTCAAAAACCACATTGAGATACCACCTAACCCCAGTAAGAATGGCCATAATTATAAACAACAACAGATGCTGGCAAGGATGTGGAGAAAAAGGAACGCTTCTACACTGCTGGTGGGAATGTAAACTAGCGCAACCTCTTTGAAAGACAGTGTGGTGGTTTCTGATAGAACTAGAAATTGACCTTCCATATGACCCAGCAATTCCCCTATTGGGAATATACCCAGAGGAACTCAAATCATTCTACAAAAAAGGTACCTGCACATGTATGTTTGTTTCAGCTCTATTCACAATAGCTAAAACATGGAACTATGCTACCCATCGAAGTTGGACAGGATTTTTAAATTGTGGTACATATACACAATGGAATATTATGCAGCCACAAAGAAGGACAAACATATAGACTTCACAGCAACTTGGATGGATTTAGAGTCGATCATACTCAGTGATCTATCACAGAAACAAAGAACAGAGTACCATATGTTTTCACTCATAAGCGGACCTTGAATAATTATAATACTATAAGAAAGCATTTGGCAGCAATGGGAAACTGTTGGGGGGGAGGTGGGATTGGCAGTTGAGGGAATCTGCTAGGGGAGGGAGGGGCATACCTCATCAACAAGGGTACCTGCATAATCAATGTTTGTATACCTAACCCTGAATTGTACCCACATCTTTATAATTAAAAAAAAAATTATCTTCCACTTCTTGGCTTGCCTTTTCACTCTCTTAAAGTTGTCATTAAGTCAAGTTTCTTAATTTTGTATAGTCCTATTTATCAATTGTAATTTGCTTGCTTGCTTTTGTTCTACTTATTATTACATTTAATGACTTTTAAGTCTTTCTCTTCCCCAAAAGCATAAAGATGTTTTCCTATGTTTTATTCCAAAAGTTTATTGAGTTTTCATTTTATATTTAGATATATAATCTGACTGCAATTGATTTTGAGTATTATTTATTTTTTCACAACGGATAGCTAATTGATCCAGCACTACTAATTGAAAAGACCAACTTTTCCTTAATGCACTTCAGTGCCATCTTAGTCATAAATCAAATAACTATATGTTTGGGTCTGATTCTGGACTATCTATTATGTTTCAGTCTTTATTTAGATCTTCTTTAATTTATTTTCATAATATTTTTAACTTTTCTGCATTGAGGTCTTGCACATTTTTCATTAGATGCATTCCTAAATATTAGAATTTTTGATACTACTACAAATAGTATATTTAATTTTTTATTTTTAAATTATTTGCTGCTAGTATAGAAATAAAAAAGATTTTTGTACAATTATTTTATTGAATGTTGTTACTATATTCACTTATAAATAATTATGTGTAGATTATTTTGAATTTTCTAAATATAATGGCACTTTTATTTCTTCCTTTCAAATCGTTCTATCTTTTTGCCTTATTGCACTGGCTAAAATTTATATAACAATGTTAAATAAAAGTAGAGCTATTAGGCATTTTTGTCTCATTCTTAATCTAAAAATGAATACCTTTGATATATCAAAATTAGGTATGATGTTTGTTCTATATTTTTTGTACTACTTGTTCATTCAATGAGGAACTTTTCTTCCATATTTACTTTGCTAAATTCTTTTCCTTTTTAACCAATATTAGAGTATGAATTTTATCAAATTATTTTTCTACATTTATTGGCATAATAATATTTTTTTCTTTCTTCAGTTAAAATAATGAACTGAATTTTACTGGTTTTTATAATGCTTAATCAATCTTGCATTTCTAGAATAAATTCAACTTTTATTATGATGTAGCACATGAAGATGGAATGGGGTAGGGTGGGGTATGTGGATGAATGCTTATTCTACTTAAAGCTTGTAGCATTTCTTAAATTTATGACTTTACTGGTTTGGGAAATTTTTCGATCATTATATTTTCAAATATTTCATCTACCTCATTTTTTCCCTCTCCCATTCTGAAGAGGACCTTTTCACCATACCTTATATATTCCTTGCACTGTATTTACACTCTTTTTGTTCTCTGTGATCAAATCTGGTTATTTTCTACTGAATTGCCTTCCAATTTATGAATCCTTTCTTCAGTTGTATTTAATTAATTATAAAATAAATTTAGTTATAGCTTAATTTATATTGCCATATTTTTTAGTTTTTAAATTTTTATTTGATTTTTAAAAAAGATATAGTACTATGGTAAAATTCTCCATCTTGATTTCAATTTTTTAAAACATAATCTCAATTATTTTCAAAGTACATGTCTAATAACTTCAATATCTGAGTCTTGAATGTGTCAGTTTTTGGTATGACTGATTTTTTTTTTTTAATGATGGTATTCTAATTTAATTCTCAGTTCTGATGGCTTTGAATGCTGTTATATTTCTCCAACAAGAATTTAGCTTATACCCTGCGAACCATTTAGAATGAAGTTAGATCAATTAGAGCAAATCAAGAATTGAGTAGACTTGAAGAATTATAATCTTTTAAAACTGTACATATTTGTGGGGCACAATGTGATATTTTGGTACATGTATGCATTGTGTAATGATCAAGTCATGGCAGTTATCATATCCATAAGAAAGGACAAAATCTTGTCATTTGTAACAATACGGATGAGCTTGGAGAACATTATATGAAGTGAAATAAACCAGGCATTGTAAAACAAATATGTAACCTCAGCTCATATGTGGAATCTTTAAAAATTTATCCCACAGAAGCAGAGAGTAGAATAATAGTTTCCATGATCATAATCTTTATAAGGGTTACCAGAGTTGGGTAACCTCCAGGGATCCCAAGTGAAAGCCTGAGTATTTACTACCTCCCTCCTTCCCTTTGACGGTTTCTAAATAACATTGATTTCTCAAGCGTCATGAGACTGTCAAAAATTCCACTCAGGGCCGGGTTCGGTGGCTCAGCCTGCAATCCCGTGCTTTGGGAGGCCGAGGTGAGTGAACTGCCTGAGCCCGCGGGTTGGAGATCCGCCTGGGCAACTTGGAGAGACCTCATCTCTACAATAAATCAAAAATTAGCTGGGCGTGGTAGTGCGCTACTTGGAAGGCTGAGGTGGAAGGATTGCCGGAGCCTAGCAGGTCGAGGCTGCAGTGGCCGGGAGCGGCCACTGCACTCCAGTCCAACTCAAAAAGAAAAAAAGAAAAAAAAAATTCCACTCAGTATTTTAGTTGTTTCTGTTTTGTTTCATAAGTGTGCCCTGAACATATTAAGACTCATTAAATGCCTTACAGAGGAAATTGATGCCAAATTTTGAATTTTTATAGGTACTCTATTTCTCTGGAATATGGGTCTCTCAGTTCCTGGTTGCTTCAGTGGGAGCACTGGTCAACTACAGAAGTCAAAATTTACTCTATTGTTTGAGAAGAAACCCTCACATTTGCAGGGTGATTTTCCATTTGTGAATGCATTTCCAGTTTCATCCTTACAACATTTAGCAAACTCTAGTCTTTTTAATTTAACTTCACAATTTCTAGAATATAGTTGGTTTAGTTTTTTTGTTTGTTTAGTTTTGTTTTTAGTTAATAGAGATTTGTATCTTGGCCACTATGATCTCACTGGACTAGTTATTTTGGGGCACTGTTAGCTTGGATTTAAAATCATTTTACTAAATCGTTTTCTTTTTTATTGATTAGTTATGGTGAATTTACTTCCTATGAAATCCCTAAGGAGTTATAAAGCTATATATGTGCTTGATTGTAAATGAAAATCTTGGAGTGGCTTTTGATCTTCCCAAAGCAGTTATTTCATGATCCTCATACCACCCAAATTAATTTTGAGGCAAAAGCCTTTTAAAAATTAAGCTTTAAAATAACCACAAGGAAAAAGGGGTTACTTTTCAGCTATTCATTCATGTGAATTAAAAGTTCAAATTGGCCGGGCTCGGAGGCTCAGCCTGTAATCCCAGCACTTTGGGAGGCTGAGGCGAGTGGATTGCCTGAGTCCGCCTGTTCGAGACCCGCCCGGGCAACTTGGCGAGACCTCGTCTCTCGTGGTAGTGCGTGCCTATAGTTCCGGCTACTTGGAAGGCTGAGGCAGAAGAATTGCTGGAGCCCAGCAGGTCGAGGCTGCGGTGGCTGGGAGCGTGCCACTGCACTCCAGTCTGGGGGACAGAGTGAGACTCCAACTCAAAAAAAAAAAAGTTCAACTTAAATCTTGAATGCAGATCAAGACTGCTGCCTAGATGTGCCCAGCACTCATTTGCTCCACAAAAAAGAGGACCAAACCAGTGGATAACCACACATCGAATAAAGCATCTAAGGGAAGTGAAAGGGATCCTCTGAGGCACAGAAACTTAAGACAGCAGCACAGAGAGGTAAGTGAAGCAGCCAGCCAGGATCAATTCAGAACATGGAGGGACTCCCCATTGGGGGAGAAATGTAAGCAAGAGATCTCCAGCAGTCCACATTCCCACCACCAATGCCTGCGATCCTAGCTATACAAGAACCCCTTGGACCTCACAGAACCTGAGTCTACTGCAATGAGCTTCCTGGAGTCCATGCAATTACATTGTCCCGGAGAGGAAATTCACACTGGGTCACACCTACCCCCTGGGACCCATGCTGCTGCAGCACAGCACCATTTTGAGAGTGGACCCAGACTATATCTTGCCCTAGGGCTCATTAACCCTTGCACCTCCGTATCCCTGGAACTCCACCAACATTCCCCTATATCCACACAGAGCACTTCAGTGCTGCAACACTAGCTAGATCTAGCAATGAGGCCACATCCCCGGCACCCAAGCCCATGCAGCACCCTACACCCCAGGGAACAGGTGATGCAGCACATAAGAGAGGTGTCCCCAGGACAAAGGGAGCTGAAGTATGCACGCCACAGAGCCTGAGAGCCACCTGTATGGAACTGCAACCATGATGACAGTGATCCTGCCCTTTCCAGCAGCAAGGCCATTGTGTACTTGTGTACACTGTACAGGAACCCAAAGCCCAGCTTGCTGGGGTCACCGTTTTTAATAGATGACTGCATATATGACCTAGGGGCCCAAGGGACTGGCTGACATAGCTGCCAGTGCTGGCACATGGCACAGGGGCTTGAGTACTGACCACCTAGTCCACTGAACTTGTTGTCACTGCTGGTTCTGGCTTGCACCAACATGGGTCTTAAGGATTAGTCTTCTCAGCTGGCTGCCACCACAGATGAAGCCCACATACCCACCCAGGTGATTTACCTTTCAAGGGCACACTGCTGCAAACACTGAGGCTGGTATGAGTCCCCCAGGGGCCCAAGGACCAATCTTCAGGTGCCCAACACCACCATAATCACTATCTACAATTGCCAGTACCTACCAGTGCCCTGAGGTTTAGACACCCCAACATCTTCTAAGTCCCCAGCAAAACCTCACGACAGCCTTCACAAACAACTGCAGCCTAACTCATTGAGAAACTTGGAGACACCACTGATGTTGATTATAGCTGAAGTAATCACTTGAGACACTGTGACATGCACCCAGAACCAAAGCAAAAATACTCTACTCAACCAACACTATAGGTACATCTGTGCTTTTCCTTGCAAAATAGATTCTATAAAGTGTGATGAAGTAACTGTTACACTAGATGCACAGATATAAATGCAAAGAACAATAATGCAAAGAAACATAATCAAGGAAACATAACAACTACAAAGGAAGACAATAATTTTCCAGTAACAGACCCCCCCAAAGAAAAAACACTGAAAAGGAATTCAAAATCATGATCTTAAGGAAACTCAGTGAGATACAAGAGAACATAGGTAAACAATACAAATATATTTTAAAAATTCATATTCCGAATGAGAAATTAAGCTAAGAGATAGATATTAAAAACAGCAAGTTGGATGGATTTAGAGTCTATCTAAATCCATTTGTTTCTGTGATCTATCACAGAAACAACAGAAGACCATATGTTCTCACTCATAAGCGGACCTTGAACAATTATCATAATACTATAAGAAAGGGATTGGCAGTAGTGGGAAATTGCTGGGGGGTGGGTGGAGTGGGATCGGCAGTTGAGGAAAACTGCCAGGGGAGGAAGGGGCACACCTTATCAACAAGGGTACCTGCATAATGAACATTTGTATACCTAACCCTGAATTGTTCCCCACATCTTAAAACAAACAAACAAACAAACAAACAAAAAAACCAAGCCAAACAGAAATCCTGGAACGGAAGAATTCAATGAATCAAATAAAAAAATACAATCAGGAGCCTCAACAATAGATTAGATCAAACAGAAGAAATAACTTCTGAACATGAAGACAGGTCTTCTGAAATAATCCAGTCAGACAGAGAAAAATTAAAAAGAATAAAAAAGAATGCAGAAAGTCTACATGACATATAGGACACCAAAGCAAATCAACATTAAAATTTGGGAAGTTCCTGAAGTAAAAGAGATAGAAAAAACTTATTAAATAAGAAAAAATGTATTTAATAAAATAATAGCTAAAAACTTCACAAGTCTTAAAAGAGATATGGGTATTCAGATACAGGAAGCTCAAAGAACTCTAGACAGATTCAACCCAAAATGATCCTCTTTGAGGCATATTACAGGCAAACTTTCAAAAGTCAAAAACAGATTCTAAAAACAGCAGGAGAAAACTGTCAAGTCACATATAAGGGAATTTCCATCAGACTAACAGCAGATTTCTCAGCAGCAACCTTATAGGCCAGGAGAGAATTGGATAATATGTTTAAAGCACTGATAGAAGAGAAACTTCCATCCAGGAATATTACTTTCAGCAAAATTATCTTTCAGAAATGAAGGAGAAATAAAATCTTTCTCATACAAGCAAAAAACAACAGAACACATCACCTCTATGACCACAGAAACATAAAAAAGTATAAAACTCACTGGTAGGGCAGATACACAAATGGAAAAGAGAAAAGAAGCAAGGGCTATAACCAGAGAAAACCACCAAATTTCAAAGATAAGCAATAAGAAACTAATTAACAAGATGGCAGGAGTAAGTACTCACTTATCAATAACAATTTTGAATGTAAATGGTTTAAATTCCATGATTAAAATATATAGATTGGCTGAATGGTTGAAAAACAAGACCCAATTACATGCTGCCTTAAAAAACTCACTTCACTGTAAAAACACACATAGACTGAAAGTAAAGGGATAGAAAAAGATATTCCACACAAATGGAAACCAAAAACATGCAGGAGTAGCTATACTTATATCAGACATAATAAATTTTAAGTTAAAAAACTTAAAAAGAGACAAAGAAAGTCATTATATAACGATAATGGGATCAATTCAGCAAGAGGATATAACAATTGTAAATATATATGCACTCAACACCAGAGCACTCAGATATGTAAAGCAAATATTTTTGAGCTAAAGAAAGAGATAGACTCCAATACAATAATAGTTGAAGACTTCAACTGTTCACTTTCAGTATTGGAGAGGTCATCTAGACAGAAATCAACAAGAAAACACTGGACTTATCTGGAACTACAGTAAGTCCCCTACATATGAATCTTAAAGTTGCAAACTTTCAAAGATATGAATGTGTGTTCGCATGTCCAGTCACATATGTTAGTTCACATGTCTGACATACATTGTCACAAATGTACATGCTCTACAAGTGTTTGTGCTTTTATGTATTTTACTGTATAGTACTAAATAGAGTATAGTATAGTACTGTATATAGTATAGTAGTACAGCATCTTTATTTCAACCCAGGATGTCCAATTGTATTAATCGAATACCTAAGCTAACTTTGTTGGACTTGTGAACAAATTGGACTTATGAATATGCTCTTGGAATGGAACTCAGTCATATATAGAGGACTTACTGTATAGACAAATGGACATAACAGATATTTACAGAACATTTAAACAGCTGCAGAATACACATTCTTCTTATCAGAACATAGAACATTCTCCAAGATAGACCATATGTTTTGTCACAAAACAAATCTCGATAAATGCTAAAAATAATGAAATTATGCTATGTATATTCCCAGACCACAGTGGAATAAAACTAGACTTCAATAATAAAAGAAACTTGAAAATTTTACAAATACATAAAAATTGAATAACCTGCTCCTAAACAACCATTTGATCATGAAAAATTAAGAAGGAAATAAAGAAAATTCTTGAGACAAATAAAAATGGAAATACAACATACCAAAAGTTATGATATACAGCAAAAACGGTACCAAGAGGGAAACTGATAGCCATAAATGTCTACATCAAAAAGTAAAAAGATTTCAAACAACCTAACAATGTGCCTCAAGGAACTAGAAAAGCAAGGCCAAACTCAAAATTAGTAAAAGGAAATAAATAATAAAGACCAGAGCAGAACTAAATGAAATAGAGACATATCTATATAATACATATAGGACTAGTATACATATATACATAATCTATACTATATGAAATATATACTAAATGAAATAGAGACATATCTATATAATACATATAGGACCAGTATACATATATACATAATCTATACTATATGAAATATATACTAAATGAAATAGAGACTAATATGAGGGGGACCCGCAAAAACTCAGAATTATCTTTTAGAGGGTGGGTCCCTTGTAGTACAGACTTTCCCTGCTAGGTAAGTGTTCTAGGAACCCATTGGCGTCAGTGTACCAGCTGGAATTGTTGTGAGAGGCTGCATTCAGCTTCAGTGAATTTCTTTTTTTTTTTTTTTTTGGAGATTCATTCAACGCATTTGTCCATTTTATGATGGCCAATTTACACGAACAACTTGCCCACATGGTACTGAGTGTTCAGCAGTTTTTGACCAAAAACAGCATGACACCCCTTCCCTCACCCTCCCTATTCACCTGATCTCACCCCGAAGGACTATTTTTTTTGTTTCCCTGGATGAAAAAAGTCCTCAAAAGGAAACGTTTTGCTGATGTGGAAGAGGCGAAACAAAAAATAGCAGAAGCACCAAAAGGCATTAAAACTGATGAGTTCAAAAATGTTTTGAGCAGTGGAAAAAGCATCTCAATAGGTGTATTGCATCAAATAAACAGTACTTTGAAAGTGGCTGAAGTTTAAACATGTAAAAATAAATACACAATTTTGTATAAATAAATCCTGGTTTTTTGAGTTCCCCATATATATATTAAAATACACAAAAAAGAAACAAAGTTAAAATAATAAAATCAGAAATGATTACAACTGATACCACAGAAATACAAAGGATCACTAGAGACTATTATGAATAATCATATGCCAACAAATTAGAAAACCTAGATCAATTCTTAGAGATGTGAACCCTACCAAGATTAAACCAGGAAGAATAGAAAACCTGAACAGACCAATAATAAGTAACAAGGTTGAATCAGGAGTAAAAATTCTCTCAACAAAGAAAGGCCCAGGACTGAGTGGCTTGATTGCTGAATTTTACCAAACTTTAAAAAAACTAACACCAAATATTTAAAACTATTCAAAAAATTGAAAAGGAGGGAATTCTTCCTAACTCATTTTATGAGGTCAGCATTACCTTCATAACAAAACCAGATGAGGACACACAAAAAAGAAAACTATAGTCAACATCTCTGATAAACATAGATGAAAAATTATCAAACAAAATATTATCAAAGTCCAGCAACACATCGAAAAATGTGACACACCATGATTAAGTAGACTTTATCCTAGAAATGCAAGAATGTTTCAAAATATGCAAATCAATGAATGAGATCAATCACATCAACAGAATGAACAACAAAAGCAATATAACCATCTGTATAGACACAAAAAAGCATTTGATAAAATTCAACATCCATTTATGATAAAAATTCTGAACACATTAGATATAGAAGGAACATATCTCAACATAATAAAGACCATATATGACAAACCTACTACCAACATTATACTGAATGGGGAAAAGCTGATGAGCTTTTCTCTAAGAACTGGAATAAGGCAAGGATGACCATTTTTACCACTCTTATTCAACATAGTACAGGAAGTCCTGACCAGAGCAATTAAGCAGGAGAAAGAAATGAACATCAGATTGGAAAATAGGAAGTCAAATTCTCCCTCTTTGTAAATGGCATGATCAGATTGGATATAGAAAAACCTGAAGACCCCACCAGAAAACTCTTAGAACTGGTAAAGAAATTCGGTAAAGTTTCAGAATCAACATGCAAAAATTAGTAGCATTTCTTTACACCCATAATAAACTAGCTGAAAAAGAAATCACAAAAGCAATCCCATTTACATTTCCTATAAAAAAATAAAATGCAATACTTAGAAATAAATGTAACTAAGAAGATGAGAGATCTCTACAATGAAAACTACAAAAGACTGATTAAGAAATTGAAGTGAACACACACACACACAATGGAAAGTTATCTCATGTTCATGAATTGAAAAAATTAATATTATTAAAATTACCATTCTAACCAAAGCAATCAACAGATTCAATGAAATTCTTATTAAAATATATTCTTCATTGAAATGAAAAAACAATTCTAAAATTTGTATAGAGCCACAAAAAGACCCCAAATAGGCCAAGCAATACAGAGCAAAAAGAGTAAAGCTAGAGGCATCACACTATCTGACTTCAAAATATACTATAAAGCAATAGTAACCAAAACATCCAACATGGTACTGGAGTAAAACAAATAGACATTTAAGCCAATGTAACAGAAGAAAGAACTAGAAATAAATACACATACTTACAGTCCACTAAGTTTTGACAAAAGCACCAGAACATTCATTAGGGACAAGATACCTTCTTCAATAAATTGCACTGGGAATATATTTCTATGCAATAGAATGACACTTGACCACTGTCTCTCACTATATACAAAAATAAACTCAATATGGATTGAAGACTTAAACATAAGTCCTGAAACTATAAAACTATTAGAAGAAAACATAGTGAAACACTTCAGTTGGTCTAGGCAAATATCTTTTGTAAGACTTAAAAGCACAGGCAACAAAAACAAAAATTAGACACAGGGAATTATATCAAACTAAAAAGCATCTGCACAGCAAATAATCAGCAGCGTGAATAGACAGCCTGTAGAATGGAAGAAAATATCTGCATACTATTTATCTGACAAGGAACTAATATCCAGAATATATAAGAAAATAAAACAACAGCAAAAAAATACAAATGTTTCAATTAAAAAATGGGCAAAGAATCTGAATAGACATTTTTTCAGAAGAATTCAATAAGTATATGAAAAAATCCTCAACATCACTAATCACAAGGGAAATCAAATTAATCAAACCCACAATGGAATGTCATCTCATCTTAGCCATGGCTATCATTAAAAAGACAAAAAAATGCAGATAAGGACGTGGAAAAAAGGAAACTCTTATATACTGTTGGTGGGAAGATAAATTAGTACAGCCATTATGGAAAACAGTATGGAGATTACTCAAAGAACTAAGTACAGAACTACCAAATGATCCAGCAATCCCACAACTGGGTATTTATTCAAAGAAAGGGAAATCAGCATATCAAAGAGATACCTGCATCACATTTCTATTGCAGCTCTACTCACAATAGTCAGGATATGGAATCCATCTAAATGTCCATCAACAGACGAATGCACAAATAAAATACGGTATATATACACAATGGAATACTATTCAGCCATAAAAAATGAAACTGTCATTTGTGGCAACATATATGAGCCTGGAGGACATTAAGTGAAAAAAATCAGACTCAGAAAGATAATGTCATATATTCTCACTCATGTGTTTGAACTTTAAAAAAAAAATCTTAGCTCATAGAGGTAGAGAGCGCAATTGTGGTTATTAGAGGCTAGGAAGGGTGGGGAAGGGGAGAATAAGGAGAGGTTTGTCAACTGATACAAAGTTACAGCTAGATAGGAGGAGTGAGATCTAGTGTTCTGTAGCGCTGTATGGTCAATATGGTTAACAATAATTTATTGTATACACTCAACCGCCAGAAGAGGAGATTTTGAATGTTCATAACACAAAGGAATGCTATATGTTGTATGTAATGTATATACTAATTACCCTGATTTGAACATTACACAATGTATACATATATCAAAAATATCACTCTGTATCCTATAAAGATGTATAATGATTACACATCAACTAAAAATAAAAGGAAAAATCTAGAAGTCACTCAAAATCAGTGACTCTCCACTGAAAGAGTTAATATTTGTTAAAAAGTATTCATGGATATTCATGATTTTAAAAAGTCAACACATTCTTAAATGTATACTAGCAGGAAGGACACAGACATAATAATCTGAGATAAGATATTTTTAAAGCTTCAAGATATAAATTTTAAAGTTTATTATAAAGCTCATTTTAAGAATGTAAGATTTCATCAACACTCTCAGTAAATTTCAATGTATTATTTATCAACTTATAAATCCTGGACTATTTTGTTCTTCTGTGTCCTATCATATAAAATTGTTTTAGAGGAATATTTGATAAAAGTCAAATGTGGCTGGGCAACAAATGAATTCATTATATTGAAGGTGAATACATGTCTATATTTTAGAATAGATAATTTAAACCAAACATGACAATATGAAAATTAACATTTGTTTTTTTTCTCACTACAGAGAATACAGCAGAGTAGTATTCTCAGATCTTATTTCCCAGTTACAATAACATGAATAGATATTGATGTAGCCTATTATCTCAGCAATAATGCATATTACAACAAGCGATTATTTATTAGCAGTAAAATGTTTCTCCAGGGCTTAATTTAGAATGCCTGAAATGAAATAACAAAATCTCTGTCTTGGAAGTGATCCTCGGTATAGTTATTGTTTAGGGAAATTTTTATTGCTTCACAGCAGTTTAAGATCCTTAATTGGCTATTTCTTTGAAATGAAGGCATATGGTGCAATACTAAGGTCTTGGACAGCTAATATGCATGAACACACACAGTACTGGAGACCTGGCTTCTTGGAATAGTTGGTAGGTTTCAGTTCAGAAATAGAAGTAGTAATCTCTTTCACGCCCAGTAATATCCCTAGGACTTCTGGATATTTTGCTGCCTTAGCAGCTTTCATCCATGGCCCAGGATTTTACATGCAGATAGAAATGCTGGGCATACGTAGGTTAATCCACCCAACTCCACTCTTTTATGATCAGGGTGCAGTTAAACGTCAGATTTGGGCAGATTATGTTGAGGTGAGGTTGAGGTGCAAAACCTGGCTGATGCAATGGATTAGAGCAGGTTGTCTTAGATTTCAGCCCTGGGGGAGCTAAATCTACTCTAGACTTGAGGAGCAACAGAGGAATCTGATTCCTACAGGTTCTTTTGATAGCTAGGCAAACTTCCAGTCCTGAAAATACAGAAGCAAAGAGGAGCTCAGGTGTACAGGAAGAAGATAGGTATCTATTAGTGGTCACAAGAATGATACCTGGTAATCATACTTGGCAGGTCTGGAACTTCTGATCCCCAAGGTAAAACCTGGTCAAAAAA
Source organism: Tarsius wallacei (assembly GCA_963574415.1). NCBI lineage: Eukaryota > Metazoa > Chordata > Mammalia > Primates > Tarsiidae > Tarsius > Tarsius wallacei. The sequence continues at coordinate 20,889 of CAUYQG010125320.1, read as the reverse complement.
ACAGAAGATATGAATACCTTTTCTAGATTCCAGAGTACAGGGTCAGAGTAGGTTCTAGAATAGGATGACATGATGCTAAACCCCCAAACTGATACCTGAGTGTTTCCTACTTTTTCCCTGATCAGAAATTGAATTGATCATGGAGCTGTGTCTCTAGGTAGTCACTAAGTGGTCCCAGCTGTGGGACAGGAGGGCTTTAGAAGCAGAGAATCTCTAGGTCATTACAGCCTTCTCTACTTTACAGCTGTTGTTCTATAGACTTATTTATCCTTTTTCCAAGATTCTTTTTTTTTTTTTAGTCCGAGTCTCACTCCGTCATCCAGGTTGCAGTGCAGTGGCATGCTCATAGCCACCCCAATGTCGACCTGCTGGGCTCAGGCAATCCTTCCACCTCAGCCTTCAAGTAGCCGGAACTACAGGCATGTGCTACCATGCCCGACTAATTTTTTGATATATTGTAGAAACGAGTTCTCGTCAAGTTGCCCAGGCTGGTCTCAAACCCCTGGGCCCAGGCAATCCTCTTGCCTCGGCCTCCCAAAGTGCTGAGATTACAGACTGGAGCCACCTGTGCCCAGTCTCCAAGATTCTTAATTTTGGAGATTGATCAAGATCTAGAGGCAGTTTTTACCTTGATTACCAGGTATCATTCTTGTGACCACTGATAGATGCTCAGATTTGGAGCAGGGACCCAGGTATCCTCTTCCTGGCATAGCTGCCATTGTGCTTAGGTCTCCCAGATGGCCCAGGGCCCTGGGTTTTTTCCTTCTGATCTTCCTTTGAATCTGCTGACTGAGGTTTGAGTAATGACTGGATGTGTCCACAGCTGAACTGAAATCTTCATCTTTCCAAAACACGAAAATAAATTTCCTTAATGGAACTGCTGGCTAGGGGAAAAGCATCCATAGGCTTCTGACTTCTACTTCTATCCAAGCTTTTTTCAATGGTTCCAACCTACTCCAAGCTCTCAGTAGATTGCTTAATTATTTGGAAAGGTGCTGAGCCAGCAGGTGGCCTTACTCAGCACCGATCTAACCATACTTCAGTGGCATGTTGCCTCTGTCGCCTAAGAAAGTCTGCGTTTCAGTAGACTGGCCCCTTTAAGACCACTCACTCAGCTAAACACATCTCTTGTTCAGCCTCCTTAGTCCAGAATATCAGGATTGTGGATTAGAAAGGAGAGGAACAGGGGGACTTGGACAGTGTGGGACTCAACAAATAGGGACATGCAACACAAAGAAACATGATCTTGTGGTTAGGTGGAGATGATCTTGTGGTTAGGCGGAGATGAGCTTGTGGTTAGGCAGAGATGAGCTACTGCAGGAAAAGAAAAGTCCAGCAACGAACAGTTCTAATGTTCAGATTTTAGACCCATGTGGTAGGCAGTTAAGGGTAGCACAGTGCAGGGGAAAAGGATGAGCTTTCGGTTTTTATAAACCCGAAATGAAACTTTAATGCTTCCATTGACCATTCATTCATCCATTCATCCGCCCATCCATTTGTCTATCCAATATTTACTACGGGGCTACCCCTTCGGGTCCCCTCCCACCGTGGGAGCTTCTCTGTCCTCTCAATAAATCCTGCTGACTCACTGAAGATATATATATAATGATCAGTTTCACAGGTAAGTAAACAGAGACTCAGGGGTCATTCCCTGTGTTGGTCACACACATGCCCATATTTGCTCTGCTTTACTCCTCTTTATCCTGCATTCGTGAGACGTGCTTTCCTTGCCCTTCTTCAAAACTGGGGATAATGATATCCACAGGATTGTTTTGAAGGTTAAATTAAATCCTCAACATGAAAGCGCCTAGGACATGATAGATTCTTAGCAAATAGCAGTTTCCTTATTTCATTCTGTTCTAATCTCTGCTTAGAAAAACCTGGTTCCACAGACAGAATGTGGACTTGGTATATGTCTAGTATGGCATTGGGGCATATAGTAGGCTGTAGTATATATGGTCAGCTCATCTCCACTGTGTATATTTTTATCCCGTTTTGAAGAATGGCAAGGAAAGCATGTCTCATGAACGCAGGATAAAGAGGAGTAAAACCAGAGCAAATATGGGCATGTGTGTGACCAATACAAGGAATGAGCCTGGAGTCTCTGTTTACTTACCTGTGAAACTGATCATTGTAACTGTCTTGGAGGATAGTTGTAAGGAGGAAATTGCATTAAGTAGTAACTATGACAGCCTCTCTGCAGGATTTAACACCTGGGAAGGGTAGTTAAGAATGTGTCTTCAGCATTTCCATTAGAAGTCTTACAAGAGGAGAATGCCCCGAGAAACTGGTAGAGTGCCGCCTGGGCAGGATAACATGCAGCTATCCCTGACTGGGAAGAGTTGGCATGGGACATCCTGCCACAAGCAATGTGGCCTCTGAGATCTAGAGCTTAGCCACTACGCCTAAGGGACCTGGAAAACCAAGGCAGGAGTAAGTGGGAAGCAGGAGATTAGTTATGAGCACAAAACAGAACCTCAGTCACTGCCTCTCAGGTTAGGGAAGAGCTGGTCAGATGACAAGAGCACTGCTGCATTTCAGCCATGCCTGTGACATCAGTCCCTGGCAAGAAAAAAATTACTGTCAGAAATTATTGTGTCCGTTTTCTCATCTTCAGGAGTTACCGTCCTTAGTTCTTCTTCCATGACTCAGCAATTACTCAGCTTTTTCCACCTGTCTCCAGACTTGCTTCTCTAATTTCACCCTCTGTGTCTCTGATGCTGTCTGCTCCAGGCTGATGTCAGCTTGGTTCATAGGAAGCTCACTGGATACTGAGTCAAGGCCCCCTTGAACTGCTCAGTGAGTCACCAGACCTGGGGATGGCTCAGTTTGCCAGCGGGATAAGTGGCCCCAGATGGAAAAGGAAGTTACTGTAGCCACGGAGCATCAGGCATTTCCTTCAGTGACACGCCCACCCCCCTCTACCCTTCCTCCACCCCACCCCACCCTGCCCACTTTGCTGGGCACAGTTGGTCTCTGCCTCCTTTCTCCCTCCCCCTCCCCCTCCCTCTCTCCATCTCCCATCTTAAGTTTTGTGTGTGCTGTAATGGTACCTAGGCAATGCTGCTCCATAGGAGGAACTCTTCTTGACTTCTGAATATCATTGTTGCCTTCTCATGAATGAATGAAGGTGAGTCCAGCATAGAACGTAAACAAAGGACTTTTTCTGACTCCTGCTCACTAATTATAACATAACTGAAGAGCAGGGAAGAAAGTTTTTGTCTCCACATAATTCTTGCAATAGGGCCTGGGTTACGTTACAGATTTGTCACATTTCTCCTGGTTTGAACCCCTCCTCAGAATCCATCCTGGGAAACCCTCTTCCTCGAACACCTAGCAGGTTCATACTACTTTGTTACTTGAACTCGAGTTCATAAAAGCATCAGCAGAAAAGCGTTGTGGATATGGGAACAGAGAGGATTTCAATGTAGAGAAGGGAATGTGTCAGTAACAGAGTATTTGAGTGGGATAGAAATTTTTAAAAAGTGATGAAATCTCGTTCTTCGTTTGGGACATCATTTGGCATGTCTCTGAATTCAAGTTCTTCCACTCGGTCATAACTTAGCTAAAATCCTTCCTGATGATATAGCATTAATACTCCCTTCCTTCTCAGCCCCTCTTAACGTTTCTCTCTTTTCACACTCGTTACTTTGTCCTAGGGTAGACACAGGTCCTGTAGGACCTGAAGCTTAAACAATGTGGAGGACCTCTTTAGGAAAGATAACTGAAAACAACTCAAACAAAATAGGTATATGAAATGGCTATTTCTTTAGAGTTTTAAAATACAACAAAATCAAGTTTTGAAAACTTAACAGACACACCAAACATGATACAATCTAGAAAAATAACAGTTTTAGTAAGTTAACTACCTATCACAGTTACTTAGCTATAATATTTTCTGTAGAGAAAATGGAAAGAAAGTTCGGTTTCCTATTATGATTGGTCATAATTTTTTTTATTGTTGATAATTGGGATGACTAAACCATACAACTTTACATACAGAAGTACTTATTCCTCATAGCTCTGCTAAAGGGCTGTGCCCTAGAAATCGATTATTTTGGGTAATTACCAACAAAAAGAAAAAAAAAAACCAGACAGTGCATGTAAGGCACGATGGGAATCAAATTCTCTGTTCAATTTTTTCTTTTTTTGAGTTGAAGTCTCGCTCCATCGCCCAGGCTGGAGTGCAGTGGCTCACTCATGGCCATCCCAGTGTCGACCTGCTGGGCTCCGGCGATCCTTCCACCTCAGCCTTCCAAGTAGCTGGAATTACAGGTACAGGCCACCACGCCGGCTAATTTTTCAATTTATTGTAGAGATGAGGTCTCGTCAGGTTGCCCAGGCTGGTGTCGAACCCGTGGACCCAGGCAATCCTCTCACCTCGGCCTCCCAAAGTGCTGGGATTACAGGCTGAGCCACCAAGCCCAGCCTCTGTTCAGTTTTATACATTTGATTAGAAGAATTTTCCACAGACTAGTTTCAAAGCTCCATATACTTCAAACCTGTGTCTCCGCCAGCACTCACCTACTTCTGTGCTGAGTACAATAACTTCAACTGACAAAAAAAATCTGTGAACTTCATTTTATTTTTTAATAAATATTCTCAATGCAACTTCTCCTTTGCTGGACTTCAAAAATTTCCTCTGTCATTCCAATACTGGGGAAATAGCAGGGAAAGAAACAGCAGTTTAACTAATTGTAGTTTTTAAAAAAAATCTCACTTTTGCAAATTTTACCATACATGATCACATAAGTATATTTATAGAGTCTCTTGCAAAGTGGTGGAAGGACCCACATATATAAGGGGCACTGATGCTTGAGTGTCATTTGCTTCGTGGAAAATCTGCCTCTGCTTTCACGCTCTGTTATAACTTATGTTCTCATCTAATTATGCCTACTATTTTTTTTTTTTTTTTGAGTTGGAGTCTCACTCTGTAACCCCAGCTGGAGTGCAGTGGCACACCCACAGCCACTGCAGCCTCAACCAGCTGGACTCAGTTGATTCCTCTGCCTCAGTTTTCCAAGTAGCTGGAACTACAGGCACGCGCCACTATGCCCGGCTAAGTTTTAATTAATTTATTTATTTATTGTAGAGATGAGGTCTTTCCAAGTTGCCCAGGCTGGTCTCAAACCCGTGGGCTCAGGCAATCCACTTGCCTCGGCCTCCCAAAGTGCTGGGATTATAGGCTGAGCCACCAAGCCCGGCCTATGCCTACTATATTTGAGAGCATTTTTACATTTCAAGTTCCTGATAGAGTTCCTTTTGTGTGGAAGCTGCTCCGTAAATTTTGATGCATGAACTTGGAAATTCGTATACATTAAAATTCATATACGGATCCCTCTCCTACGTGACTGAGTGTGCAGAGGAATTCTGGGCTATCCACCTCATAGGAAATTACAACTGTGATTCTCCTTAGGGAGGGTGCCAGGCTGTAGCTTCAGTCTTGAGTTTTTCTGGAACCCCAGGGTTTTTTCCCACCGGTCTCAAGAAGGTCCAAGACTTCTTGGTAAGGATTTCTGTAAGGATCACAATTTACAGCTTAAATGAGACTCATAGTATTTCGTCACCATGATTTAAAATAATTATTATAGTAAGTGATTGGTTAAATTATTACATCTAGGAAATGGATATATATTTAAATGCATGAAATTGAATATATCTTTTGAAATGGAGAAACATTCATGGTATCCTATCCAGTGGCTAGTAAAGCCCCATTCCAAAGCCATCACCAGCTCAGACCCCTCCAACCAATCGGTATTTTGTCCTTCCAGCTTGTTTGTTCAAGCTCCCCACTGGCATGCATGATTCTGCAGTCTCAATGGTGCTTCCTTATCTCTCATCTCTCCACCTTCTCTCTGTCACCACCTTCCTCCTAGCCAGCTTGGATTTCACCATTATTTTAACTATTCTCTTGCAAATATTCTTCCCCCTTTGGATCTTCTTTGTACCTTTGCGTGCTCTCTCTCTCTTTTTTTTTCTTTAATTTTCTTTATTGTGGCAAAATACACATATAAAATTTACATCTTGGCCTGTTGCAGTGGCTCACACCTGTAGTGCCAACAGTTTGGGAGACAAAGGCAGGAGGATCACTTGAGGCCAGGAGTTCAAGACCAGTCTGGGCAACACAGTGAGACCCCCCTCTCCACAATTTTTTTTAACTTAACCAGGCATGGTGGCATGGACCTGTAGTTCTAGCTACTTGGGAGGCTGAGGCAGGAGGATTGCTTGAGCTCAGGAATTTAGCTACGGTGAACCCTGTCTCAAAAAAAAAAAAAAATACCAACTGAATCATTTTTATGTGTACATTTTAGTGGTATAAAGTCCATTCATGTTACTGTGCTTGGTTGCAACCATCACCACCATCTATCTCCAGAGCTCTTTTTGTCTTGCAAAACTGAGACTCTGTTCTCATTAAACAGTAATCCCCCATTTCCAAGTCCTGCCAGCCCCGACAACCACTATTCTTTCTGTTTCCATGATTTTGACTACTCTAAGTACCTTACATAAGTGGCATCATACAGTACTTGTCATTTTGTGATTGGCTTTTTGCACTTAGTATAATATCCTCACTATCCACCCCTGTTGTAGCATCTATCAGAACATCCTTCTTTTTTAAGGCTCGATAATATTCCAGTGTACGCATACACCACATTCTGACTTATCCAGTGTCAGTGGACACTTGGTTTGCTTATGTTTTCGCTGCAATAAACACAGGTGTACAATTAGCTCTTCAAGACCCTGCTTTCAATTATTTGGGGCATATACCCAGAGCTGGAATTGCTGGATCATGTGGTAAATATATTTTCAATTTTTTTAGGAACCACATATTTTTTTCCATTGTAGCTGTGGTATTTTTTCATCCCCATTACGTGTTCATACATGGAATTCAAATTTCCCTACATCCTTACCAACACTTGATATCTTCTGGCTGTTGTTTCCATAATGATCATCCAAATGGTATGAGGTGGAATCTCATTGTGGTTTAGATTTGTATTTCCCTAATGATCAGTATGCTGAGCACTTTTTCAGGTGTCTATTGGTCATTTGTATATCTTTATTTGAGCAATATCTATCCAAGTCCTTTGCCTTTTTCGAATCAGGTTGTTTGTTTTTTTGATGTAGAAGGAGTCCTTTACATAATCTGAATATCGGTCCCTTATCATATATATGATTTAAAAATACATTCTCCTCTTCCTTCTGTTGCCTTTTCACTCTGTTAATAGTGTCCTTTGGTGCATAAAAGTTTTTAGTTTTTCTTTTGTTGCTTTGCCTCTGATGTCATATCCAAGAAATCCTTATCAAATTCAATGCTGTGAAGTTTTTACTCTGTGTTTTCTTCTAAGAGTTTTATAGTTTTAGCTCTTAGGTGCTAATCTTTGTTATCTCTTTCGTCCAGCTTTGGTTTTAATTTGCCCCTCTTTTTCTGGTTTTTTAAGTTTTAAACTAAGGTTGTTGATTTGAAATCTTTTTGCTTTTTGATGTATAGGGTGATAGGTAAGGGTTAGACTTCATTCCTTTGCATGTTTATATCCAGACTTCCCCACACGATTTGTTGAAAAGACTTGTATTTCTTTGTTGAATGGTCTTGGCATCTTTGTCGAAAATCACTTGATCATGTAAGTAAGAGTTTATTTCTGGGCTCTATTCTGCTCCACTGGTCTACTTGTATGTTTTATGCCAGTGCCCTGCTGTTTTGATTACTATAGCTTTGTAGTAAGTTTTGAAATCAGGAAGTCTGAGTCTTCCAGGTTTGTTTTACTTTTTCAAGATTGTTTTGGCAGTTTAGTGTCCCTTGAGATTCCATATGAATTTGGGATGAATTTTTCTATTTCTGGAAAAAAATTGGAATTTTGATAGGGATTGCATTGAATCTGTAGATTGCTTGGATAATATCAACTAATATCAACACAAGTCTTTCAATCCATAACATGAGGCATGTTTCCATTTGTTTGTCTTTTTAAACTTCATTTAGGAATGTTTTATAGTTTTCATAATACAAGTCTTTCACATTCTTGGTTAAGTTAGCTCCTCAGTTATTTTTTGGTTTTGATGCTATTGTAAATGGAGTTGTTTTTATAAGTTCTCTTTCAGATTGTTCATTGTTACTATATAGAAATCAACTGATTTTTGTGTGTTGACTTTGTATCCTACCTTGTTTTCAGCTACTTTTCTGAATTGCTCTATAGGTTCTAAAAGGTTTTAGTGTATGTGTATGTGTATGTGTGTATGTGATTTTTAGGGTTTTGTACATATAAAATCATATCATTTACAAACAGAAAATTTTACTTTTTCCTTTTCAATGTGGATGCCTTTTATTTCATTTTTCTTGCCTAATTGCCTTGGTGAAGGCTTTCAGTACTATATTAAATTATTAAGTAGAAGCAGTGAAAGTGAACATTCTTGTCTTGTTCCCAAAGGAAAAGCTTTCAATGTTTTAGCATTGAGTGAAGTCATTAGTTCAAGAGCTTTTCTTTGTTGGAAGATTTTTTTTTTTTAGTACTGATTCAATCTTCTTACTAGATATGGGTCTTTTCAGATTGTCTTCTTTTGCGATTCAGTTTTGATAGTTTTTTTTTTATTTCTAGGTATTTGCCCATTTCTTCAAGGTTATCCAGGGTGCATACTGCTTTTCATAGAACTCTCTTTAATCTTTTTTATTTTTGTATGATCAGTAATAATGTTCCTATTTTCTTTCTGATTTTAGTAATTTGAGTCTTTTTTTTTCTTAGTGTAGCTAAAGATTTGTCAGTTTCATTGATGTCTGAAGAACCAAGTTATGGTTTCATTTATTTTCTCTATTTTTAAAAATTCGCAATTTCATTGATCTCTGCTGTAATCTTTGTTATCTCTTTTGGCTAGCTTTGTGTTTAATTTGCCCCTCTTTTTCTATTTTTTTTTAAATTTTAAGCTTAGGTTGTTGATCTGAAATCTTTTTGTTTTTTGATGTATTTATAGTAATAGTTATACATTTCTCACTTAACTCTACTTTTGCTGCATCCCATAAGTTTCAGTATGCTGTGTTTTTGTTTCCATTCATCTCTAAGTATTTTCTAATTTTTATTTTAATTTCTCCTTTGATCTATTTGTTAGTTAAGAGTGTGCTGTTCATCTTAAAAATCATCCACCATGACCAAGTAGGCGTCATCCCCAGGATGCAGGGCTGGTTCAACATCCACAAGACATAAATGTAATTAAATAACATCAACAAATGTAAAAACAAGAACCACATGATTATATCATTAGATGCAGAAAAAACTTTTGATAAAAACCCAGCATCCCTTCCTGATAAAAACCCTCAAACACCTAAGCATAGAAGGAACATACCTCAAAATAGTAAGCGTCATGTACAATAAACCCACAGCCAACATATTGCTAAATGGATAGAAACTGGAAGCATTTCCCCTGCAAACCGGAACAAGACAAGGCTGCCCATTCTCACCCCTCCTGTTTAACATTGTGTTGGCAGTCTTTGCTAGAGCAATTAGACAAGAGAAGAAAATCAGAGGTATCCAAATAGGAAAAGAAGAAGTTAAGTTATCCCTCTTTGCTGACGATATAATCCTATACCTCGAAAATCCAAGAGACTCTATCAAAAATCTCCTTGCACCGATGAAGGACTCTGGAAAAATCTCAGGGTACAAAATAAATGTGCATAAGACAGTCACATTCTTATACACCAACAACAAACAGGCAGAGAACCAAATAAAAAGCACAATCCCATTCATAATAGCCACCAAAAAAATAAAATACTTCGGTATCTTCCTAACCAGAGAAGTGAAAGACCTTTACAATGAAAGCCACAAACCCTGCTCAAAGAAATCCAAGAAGACACAAACAAATAGAAAAATATTCCATGTTCACAGATAGGAAGAGTCAACATTGTTAAGATGTCCACCCTACCAAAGGTTACCAATTTACAGATTCAACATAATACCTGTTAAATTACCAACATCATTCTTCTCAGACCTGGAAAGACCATACAGAAATTCATATGGAAACGTAAATGACCACGAATAACCAAAACAATCCTTAGCAAAAGAAACAAAGTGGAAGGTATACTTCCAGACTTTAAACTTTACTATAAAGCTACAATAATCAAAACAGCCTGGTATTGGTACAAGAACAGGCATATGGACCAATGGAACAGGATAGAGATTCCAGAAGTAAACCTCAATTTCTCAACGAACTCATCTTCAACAAAGCCTCCACCATCAACCACTGGGGAAAGGAGAACCTATTCAGTAAATGGTGCTGGGAAAACTGGCTGATCACTTGCGGAAGATTGAAACAGGACTCCTACCTATCACCATACACAAAAAATCAACTCTAAATGGATCAAATACCTAAATGTAAAACCTCAAACTACAAGAATCTTAGAAAATGCAGGAGACACCCTTGCAGAAATCAGAATAGGCAACCAATTCCTGATCAAAACCCCAGATGTCCATGCCATAAGAGATAAGATAGACAAGCAGGACTAAACTGAAAAGCTTCTGCAAAGCAAAAGAAACCATCAGGAGAGCAGAGAGACAGCCTACAGAATGGGAAAAAATATTTGCCAACCGTATATCTGATAAAGGCCTAACATCCAGGATCTACAAGGAACTCAAATGTGCTGAAAGGCAAAAAACAAACAGCCCCATTAAAAAGTGGGCAAAAGACATAAATAGACACTTCTCTAAAGAAGATATACATGAAAGAATGCTCAGTCTCACTAATCATCAGAGAAATGCAAATCAAAACTGCATTGAGATACCACCTAACCCCAGTAAGAATGGCCATCGTTAATAAAACAAACAACAGATGCGGGCTAGGATGTGGAGAAAAGGGAATGCTTCTACACTGCTGGTGGGAATGCAAACCTCTATGGAAAACAGTGTGGCGATTTCTAAAAGAACTAGAAATTGACCTTCCATATGACTCCAGTAATCCCCCTACTGGGAATATAACCAGAGGAACTCAAATCATTCTACCAAAAAGATACTGCACACGCATGTTTATTGCAGCAGTATTCACAATAGCAAAAACATGGAACCAACTGTACTGCCTATCAAAACTGGACTGGTTAAAAAAATGTGGTACATATACACAATGGAATATTACACAGCCATAAAGAAGGGCAAACATATGGAATTCACAGCAACTTGGATGGATTTAGAGTCTATCATGCTCAGCGATCTATTACAGAAACAAAGAACTGAGTTTCACATGTTCTTACTCATAAATGGACCCTGAACATTTACCATAATACTATAAGAAAGGGATGGACAGTAACAGGATACTGCTGGGGTTGGTGGGGAGGGAAGGGCACATAACATCAAAAGCAGTACCTGATCTCAAACCAAGCAAAGTGGGGACCAAAGGGAGGCCCAAACTTTACCTGTACTATGTCCACTTATATACCTAATCCTGAATTGCACCCCACATTTTTTTTTAAAGAGTGTGTTGGCCGGGTGCAGTGGCTCACACCTATAATCCCTGCACTTTGGGAGGCCAAGGTGAGAGGATTGCCTGAGCCCACGGGTTTGAGACTATCCTGGGCAGCTTGGCGAGACCTCATCTCTACAATTAAAAAAAAAAATTAGCCAAATGTAGTGGTGTGTGCCTGTAATCCCAGCTACTTGGAAGGCTGAGGCGGAAGGATCCCCTGAACCCAGCAAGTCAAGGCTGTGGTGGCCATGAGTGTGCCACACTGCACTCCAGCCTGGGTGACAGAGTGAGACTCCAACTGAAAAAAAAGATGTTGTTTTAGTTCCACAAATCTGTTGATTTTCCAGGTTTCTTTCTGCTATTTATTTCTAACTTCATCCTGTTATGTACACATGAGATACTTTGTATGATATCTATCTTTTAAAAATCGATTGAGACTTAATTTGTTCCATATGCACTTGGGAAGAATATTTATTTTATTGTTATTGGATAGAGTGTTCTGTATATGTCTGTCATATGTTTGGTTTACTGTGTTGTTCAAGTACACAATTTCCTTACTTATCTTTTGTTTGAGTGTTCTATCCATTATCGAGAGTGAGGTACTAAAGTCTCCAACACTTATTATGGAATTCTCTATTCTTCTCTTTAATTCTTTCAATTTTTGCCTCAGATATTAGGTGCATAAGTGTTTATCCTTTTTATATCTTCTTGCTGCGTTAAAACCTTTATTAATATATAGTGCTCTTCTTTATCTCTCATAAACTTTTTTTAATTTATAGTTTATTTTATCTGATATTAATATATCCTCTTCTGCTTTCTTTTTATTAGTATTTACATGGAATATCTTTTGTTCATTTTCAACTATTTGTGTCTTTGAATCTAAAGTGAATTTTTTGTAGATAGCTTATGGTATATGGTTGTATCATTTTTAGAAAAATCATTCTTTCAACCATAGTCTTGTTTTGGAGAGTTTAATTTATTTATATTTAAAGCAATTACTGACAAGGAGAGATGTCTGTTGTTTTGCTATTTGTTTTCTATATGCCTTATAACTTTTTTTGGTCCTTCACTTTCTGCATTACTGTCTCAATTGTGTTTAGATTATTTTTTTTGTAAAGACACATTTTAATTCCTTCTCACTTTCTTTTGCTTATATTCTATAACTATCATCTTTGTGGTTACTATGAGGATTATATTTAACATCCTACAGTTATGGCACTCTAATCTGAATTTATATCAGCTTACCTTCAATGACATACAAAAACAGAGCTCCTATATAGCTCCCTCTCCTTCTTTGTTATTTATATCACAAAATTACATTGAATTATACTTTGTATATTCAAAAACATTAACAAATAGTTGGTTTGTTTTTTCTTTTCCAAAAATGCATTAGTTTCTTAAATTATGTAGAAACAAAGTGTGAAGGTAACTAACTGAAGATACAATAATACTAGCTTTTAGGCTAACACTTTAAAATATATTAGTCTCTTAAATCATGTAGAGCTATAAGCCATTTCTACAAAAGTGTTAACTTTTAGAATTGCCCATGTATTTGCCATTACTGAGGTCTTTCTTTATAGAGATTCAAGTTACTGTCCTTTTATTTCTACCTGATGCACTGCGTTTAGCATTTAGGGCAGATCTATCTAGCAGTAATGAATTCCCTCAGTTTTATTTATCTAGAAATGTGTTAATTTCCCCTTCGCTTTTGAAGGACAATTTTGGCAGATATAGGATTCTTGGTTGTCAGATTTGTGTATTTGTTTTGTTTTGTTTGCACTTTGAATATATCAGCCCTTTGCCTTTTGACCTTCAAAATTTCTGATGAGAAATCTTCTAATAATCTTATTAGAGATTCTTTTTAAATGAGGAGTTGCTTCATTCTTACTGCTTTTAAGATTCTCTTTTTCCCTTAGCCTTTTGATAGTTAATTTTAATGTGTTTTGCTGTGAACCTCTTCGAGTTCATCATACTTGGAGATCACTGCGCTTCTTAGATATTTATATTCATGTCTTTCATCTAACTTGGGAAATGCTTGACTATTATTTCTTCAAATAATCTTTCTACCCAACCTCCCCTTTTATCCTGAAACTCTCATAGATCTTTTGGGTTCTGTTCACTTTTCTTCCATTTTTAAAATTTCTGTTCCTCAGACACAATAATTTCCATTGTGCTATCTTCAAGTTTGATGATTCTTTCTTCTGCTTGCCCAAATATGCCTTTGAATCCTTCTAGTAAATTCTTCATTTACTCAGTAGATCATTAACCACCATAAATTGATGGTCACCAAGTAAATGTTAAATCTACACATTTCCAATTAGTATTTCTCAGGAGGTTGTATCTACTTTTTCATCCTTCTTTTATTCTTTTTTTCTCTTTTCAAAAAGTATAAGACAACCACTAGAGTATAAGCTCTATGAGGCTAGAGATTTTTGTCTATTTTGTTCAGTGCTTTATTTTTACTTCTTAAGACAGTGTTTGGCACAAACTAGATACTCATTTTGAATGAAGGGACACAGAAAAGTACAAAATTAATATAGATAATACCCTTGTACCCCCATGCCTTATCAAATTTTGAGATATTATATTTGCTCCAGATTTCTTTTTTAATAAAGTTGAAGCTCTCTATGATGTACCCTTCCTGGATCCTATTCACCTCTCTCAATCCCCAGTGATAATTGCTATCAATAATTTGGTATTTGTCATGTAAGTTTTAGTACTTTACTGCATATTTAAGGGTTCCCATTATAATGTATAACATTGTTTTAAAGGATTGTAAGCTCTATATAAATGGCACCATTTTCTATATATTAGTCTACAACTTTTTTCCTTCTATATTATGTTTTCTGAGATTAATTAATGTTGATATATATGACCCCAGTTGATTCATTTAAAATTGTATAGTATTTTGTGTTTTGTTGTCTGGTTTTTGTTATGCTTGTTTGTATCACAATTTGTTTATCTGTTCTACTGATTTTCATTCAAGTGGTTTCCAGATTTTTACTATTTATAATGTTGCGATAATGAATATTCCTGTAAAAGTGTCCTTGCAGAACTAGCTGCAAACATTCTTCTAGGAAGAATCTGTGTCTGGAAAGCTGGAATAGAGGGTATACAGAGATTCATCTCTACTAGCTCTGTAAAGAAAGTCTCCAAATATTGTATACAAATTAACACTGCCAACAAAAATATTTTAGAGTTTACCTTGCTCCACATCCAAGCCACCATTTGGTATTACTGGACTTTAAATTATTTTTCTAATCTCATGATGTGAAATGACAACTCATTTTTATTTTGTGGGGTTTTTTTTGTTTGTTTACTAGAAATGTTGAACAATTTTTTATGCTTTTTTGTCATTAGATACCCCTCTTTTGTAAACTGCCATCTAATATAACTTTGTCTATTTTTTTATCGAGTTATTTCTTTCTCTCTCTTAATTGTCAGACAAGCATTATGTATGCTGGCAACTAAACCTTTGTCAGTTATATGCATTGTAAATATCTTCTTTCAGTTTGTGTTTTATGTAACATTACTTATAGTATCTTTTTTTATAAAGGAGTTTTACTCTTTTTTTTTTGACTTGTAGTCTTATTCTGTTGCCCAGGCTGGAGTGCAGCAGCATGCTCACAGCCATTGCTGCCTTGACCTACTGGGCTCAGACGATCCTTTTGCTTCAGCTATCCAAGTAGCTGCAACTACAGGCATTCGCCACCATGCCCGGCTACTTTTTTTTTTTAATTGTAGAGACGAGGTCTCGCCAAGTTGCCCAGGCTGGGCTTGAACCCGTGGGATCAGGCAATCCTCTCACCTGGGCCTCCCAAAGTGCTGGGATTACAGGCATGAGTCACCACCCTGCCAAGTTTTACATTTTAATGGAGTCAAATTTATCGATTCTTTCCTTAATTACTTTTATATATTGTTTAAGAACACTCTCTCCACCTTTAGGTCTTAAAGCTATTCTCGTTTTGCTATTTTCTAATTTTTTAAAACACTTCTCTAACACATCTAGTTTTAAATTCAGTTTGGGGAATGAGGTAAGAATGAAATTTTATCTTTTTCCATATGGATAACTAATGGCTCCACCACTATTTTATTACCCTACTGATCTATAATGCAGCTCCTGACTATTAGGTGTCCTGTATGCATGGGACTCAGCTCTGCGTTCTATCCCACTTGTCATCTTTAATATCTTTTTCATTTTGTTCTCCTTCAAAAAATTTTTTGGCTATTTTTGTCCTTTTCTCTACCATATGACTATCAAGGCTACTTGCCAAGTTGTATGTAAAACTATCATGAGATTTTAAATGGGATGACACTGAATTTATAAATTAATTTGGAGAGAATTACCATCTTTATTATAGTAAATCTTCTTATCCAAAAACATGTTTTTTAAAAACTTGGGACTTCTATTGTATATGTATATGTATGATTTCCTTTATTCTAATAATGCTATACTTTCTTTTTAATAATCTTGTACATATTTATTGGATTTATCCTTAGACAAATTATAGTTTTTGTTGTCATTGGGAGAAGTGTTTTTCGTATTGCTTGTCTGATTATGAGGATTGTTATTATGCTGAGCTTTGTATCAAAAAAATCTGTACTAATTCTCAAATTGGTTTCAGAATTTTATAAGTTCATCATTAGAAATAATATTATATCTTAGGTTTTCTATGTATATAAACATGCTTCATATTTCTTTTCCATTCTTGCACCTCTTATGTTTTTATTTGTCTTATTGGATTGCTAGCACCTCGAGTACATTGTTGAATAGAAGTAATGACATGAAATATCTTTATCTTGTCTCTGACTTTAATGGTAATGAGTGTAAGATTTCCTAATTACTGTAGATTTTGAATATTAGATCAAGAACATTCCCTTCTATCCCTAGTTTGTTAAGACTTTTTAAAAATCATGATGAATGTTGATTTTTTTTAATCAAATGCTTTTTCTGGAGTTACTGAGATAATCATAAGACTTTTCTTTTCTTTTTCTTTCTTTCTTTTTTTTTTTTTTTGAGTTGGAGTCTCAACTCCAGGCTGAAGTGCAGTGGCACACTCAGAGCCACCGCAGCCTCGACCTGCTGGGCTCAGGAGATCCTTCCATATCAGCCTTCAAGCAGCTGGAACTACAGGCACACACCACCATACCCAGCTAATTTTTGTGATTATTGTAGAGACAAGGTCTCATCAAGTTGCCTGGACTGGTCTCAAAACCCCGGGCTCAGGCAATCCTCTCACCTCGGCCTCCCAAAGAGCTGGGATTACAGGCTGAACCACCATACCTGGCCAAGGCTTTTCTTAATCTCTTAATATGGTATATTATGCCAAAAGACTTTGTAGTTTCTTCTGACCATCCTTTCATTCCTCACATGAACGCAACTTGAACATAGACACTGCTGAATCTGATTTGCTACCATTTTATTTAGAATGTTTTGTCTCTGGGCTGATACATGAAATGAGCCTATAGCTTTCTTTTCTTATACTTTTTCTGATCTCAAGATTATACTAAGTTTAAAATAAGCCATGTGGTTTTTCCTCTTTTCCAGTTCCCTAAAATAATGTAAGTTAGAGATTACCTGTACCTTGATAAAACACCCAGCTAAAAAATCATCAGTACCTGGTGGCTTTTTGGTAGGGAGGAGTTCTGATTACTGATTTAATTTATTTGACACTTATTAGACTCTTCATATTGTCAAATTTTTTATTAAATTAATTTCTGTGATTTTTTTTAAGACGATTTAATTTATTTAAACTTTAAATTTGGGGCATAAATTTGTTTACAGTGATCTTTGTGGCTTGAAAAAAAATCTGTCTAGAGAATGAAACAGTGATTGATACAAAATAGCAGGTTGGTAGAATGAACAAGTCTAGAGATTTAATATACAATATGAGGTCCAAAGTTAATAAAATTGTATTGTATTAGGGATTTTTGTTAAATAAGTAGATTTTAACTGCCATTGTCATTAAAAAAGTAACTATGGGAGACAACAGATATGTCAGTCTGCCTCACTATAGTAACCACTTTACTGTGTATCCCATAATATCATGTTGTAAACCTTAAATATACACAATATGACTTTAATAAAGACATCGATCTGTAGAAAAACCCCTTATTTGGATGCTAGTATTATAAATTCGTGCCTTTTGTCTTTTTCCCTGATTATTTACTTTTTTTAGTTTCTTCAAATCATCAATTTTTGGTTTTGTTTATCCCCTCTACTGTTCCTTTGTTTTTTATTTAGTTAATTTCTATTCTTTATTATTTCTTTTCTTCTATATTTCCTGCTGATTTTGCTGTTCTTTTTCTAGCTTCTTAGTTCAATCACTAACTTCTTTTTAACGTATGTTATTTCTTAACAAAGGCAATTTGTGCAATGAATTGACCTCTAAGTATCATAATTGTAACAATTTTTTAATGTAGTGCATTCATTGCTGTTTGATGCTAAATGTAATTTCTGTTGGAATTTCTTCTTGAATCTGTTATTTAGATTTGCAAGCATATCTAAATATGCTTTTTATTATTGACTTCTAACTTAATTTCATTCTTCTTCAAGAGATTTCTACTAACAATTCTTTAACATTTATTAAGTTTTCCTTTTTTTTTAATACACGGTCAATATTTGTTTTTGGGGGGTTTTTTTGAGTTGGAGTCTCACTCTGTTGCCCAGGCTGGAGTGCAGTGGCACGCTCACTCACAGCCATCCCAGCATCGACCTGCTGGGCTCAGGTGATCCTTCCACCTCAGCCTTCCAAGTAGCTGGAGCTACAGGCGTGTACTACCACGCCTAGCTAATTTTTTGATTTATTGTAGAGATGAGTTGCCCAAGCTGGTCTCGAACCCACGGGTTCAGGCAATACACTTGCCTCGGCCTCCCAAAGTGCTGGGATTACAGGTTTGAGCCACCATCCTGGCAACAGTAAATATTTGCAAATAGGCTATGGTTCTTGAAAAGAAAATGTATTTTCTAGGCTGGTGGGGGGGGATGTTGGTAGCTCATGCTTATAACCTGAATACTTTTGGAGACTGAGGCAGAAGGATTGCTTGAGCCCAGAAGTTCAAGACCAGCCTGAGCAACATAGTGAGACCTCATCTCTACAAAAAATCAAAAAAATTAGCCAGATGTGGTAGTGCAAACCTATAGTCCCAGCTACTTGGGAGGCGGAGGCAGAAGGACAGATTGCCTGAGGCCTGGAGGTGGAGGCTGTGGTGAGTGATGGTAATCATGCCACTGCACTCCAGCCTGAGTGACAGAGTGAGACACTTATAAAAATAAATAAGTAGGGCCAGGCTAGATGGCTCAGCCTGTAATCCCGCGCTTTGGGAGGCCGAGGTAAATGGATTGCCTGAGCCCGCGGGTTCGAGACCCGCCTGGGCAACTTGGTGAGCCCTCATCTCCACAATAAAAATCAAAAAATTAGCCAGGCGTGGTAGGAAGGCTGAGGCAGAAGGATCGCCAGAGCCCAGCGGGTCGAGGCTGCGGTGGCGGGGAGCCGCCCCTGCACTCCAGTCTGGGCGACAGAGTGAGACTCCAACTCAAAAAAAAATTTTTAAATAATAAAAATAAAAGTAAATTAATTAATTAAAGAAAATGTATTTTCTATGGGAGGGAACATAGTCTTCTGCATAAAACTATTAGATCAAGCTTATTAATTTTGTGTGTTATAATAAGAAAATGACTGTCCACGTTATTTGTGAGAGTGCATTCTACATACTGTAGGAGAGAACAACAGGAAGGTAGTCAATAAATGCTCAGGTTTCCTAGCTGCTCAGGTGGGGAACTCTGAGGCATGTTATACTGTCTCCCAGCATTCCTCAGGAGGAGGAAATGCTGCTTGCCCACAGTAGTAACTGGCTTGATAACACATCATTGTTTGACTTCCTTCTCTTCCCTTTATCATGTCTCCACTTCCCTACTGGTGTTTCCTGGGATCCCCTCCCAAATAAACTACTCAATCCTTGTCCCAATTAGCTTTGTTTTAGTTGATGTATTCATACTGGATTGTTTTCCCCACCCTTTATTGTAATTCTTTTATATGTTTTCTTCAAACTCTTCTCCTGTGAAAAGTACATAGCTGGCTTTTTAAAAAGCCCAGTCTGAACATTTTTGTCTGCTAAAAGTTTAATCCAGAGGTTGACCAACAACTCCCACGGGCCAAATCTATTGTGAAAGCTGTTTTTGTATGGCTTGCAGGCAAGAATGGTTTCCACATTTTTAGAGAGTTGCAGAAACAGTATATGACCTAAAATGCCTAAAATATTTATAATCTGGTCATCTGCCAACTCCTGGTTTAATCCACTCATATTTATTATGATTGCTGTCATATTGAATATATTGCTAACATGCGTAATTTGAATATCATGTTCCTTGCAATTTTTTCTTTGCTATCTTTCATTGGATTTGATAAAAGTTTTTGATGTTCCTTTTTTCCCTTATACTTGTTTGAAAACTGTAGATTCTATTCTACCATTAAGATTTTAAGTTGCATTCCTGTCTATAAATTTTTTAAAGCAAAGTCTAAAGTTGTTCAGCACTTTAACCTTTTCCCATTGAACATTTCAAATTGTTATTTAGAGTTCCAATTTTATCTTTTATCACACCGAAAAGTATCTAACAGTCCATAGTTAATATATTCTTATTTCTATCACTGTCTGTGTTCATTGTTCTCTTGTATTCCATGCTTTCCTTCTGGATTCATATTTTTTAAAAAATTATATATGCAGCCGGGCTCGGTGGCTCAGCCTGTAATCCCGCGCCTTTGGGAGGCTGAGGTGAGTGGATTGCCTGAGTCCGCGGGTTCGAGACCTGCCTGGGCAAGCAAGACCTCATCTCTACAATAAATCAAAAAATGAGCCGGGCGTGGTAGCGCATGCCTGTAGTTCCAGCTACTTGGAAGGCTGAGGCGGAAGGATCGCCGGAGCCCAGCAGGTCAAGGCTGCGGTGGCCGGGAACGGCCACTGCACTCCAGTCTGGGCGAGAGTGAGACTCCAACTCAAAAAAAAAAAAGTGTGTACTGTATTTCTTTTTAGCCGACTTTGCTGAATAAGGTCTGTATTGGGATGAGGTGTTTTGCTAGTTTGCAGAAGGATCAGCTGATTTGTACCTGGGCAGTCTTATGGGTTTATCATAGTAACTTATTATAGCGGTTTATCAAAGGTAGACGATCAGATCACATTAGGGCTGTTTTTATGATAGATTGGTTACTTAACTTTACTAATCAGACGTCATATGTAACATTTTTAAGTAAAAGGTGATCATTTATTGATAGCCTATAAATCTCAGACATTGCTTCTAAAAATTTTTTTCTCAAAATTCTTTTAAAATAGAAACTCTATCTTGTTTCTGTTCAAATAGCCCTGGGCTATGTCTGCAGAGTGGCAGCTGTAAGTCAATTATCCTGAAATCACTAAATAGTGACATTCACTTGGATATGACTTTTTAATTTGCTTCCAGATGTT
>CAUYQG010125315.1:0-15779 GCA_963574415.1 Tarsius wallacei | reverse complement strand
GGTTCTTATGGTTTGAGGTTTAACATTTAGGTCTCTGATCCATTTGGAGTTAATTTTTGTGTATGGGGATAGATAGGGGTCCTGCTTCAATCTTCTGCATGTGGTCAGCCAGTTTTCCCAGCATCATTTACTAAATAGGTTCTCCTCTCCCCATTGGTAGGTGGTGGAGGCTTTGTTGAAGATGAGTTGGTTGAGAAATTGAGGTTGGGAAAAAGATATGAACAGACACTTCTCAAAGGAAGACATCCAAGCAGCCAACAGACACATGACAAAATGTTCAACCTCACTAATCATCAGAAATGTTATCTTTAATGAACTGACATAAAATAATTTCCAAGAATTCTATACCCAGTGAAAATATTCTTCAAAAATAAATGTAACGTAAAGTCCTTTAAATGAAATCTGAGGCATTTCATCACCAGAATACCAGAACAGAAGAAATTCTAAAAGTAGTTTTAAGGCAGAAGAAAAATAATCCCAGAAGAAAGCGTGCTGTGCAATTCTTCCCAGTAAGTATTTAGGTAGATGTGAAAATATCAAATTGCAGAGCAGAAGACTGAAGAATACTTTTCAGTTTCTGCTTGATTCATCTTATTCAATATTTGTTTAACTAACTTGAATGGTATTCTACAGAAAATAGGAAATTTTAAATGTTAAATACTATTTAAGATTTTATAATATGCCCCTATATACCACAAAAACTACATAATTCATTTTTACTGAAAAATTCTTTAGGATTCATAGCTGTATATTTACCCATACCTGTGTTTAGAATACTTTGCATCCCCAAACCATCAAATCTTGGTCCTTCCTTCAAGACCCATTTTAAATTTCTCTAAAAAACGTTTATTTTTTATGTATTATGTGCCTATTTTCGTCTATTACGTACTGGGCATTGTGCTAACTTCTAGGGCAGAAAGATAGATTGCACCCAAGGTCTTCCCATTAAGGTTGTCTGGTATCTTTCCTGACTGCACACAACTGAATGTATGCCAGTCCTCTCTTTTAACAGGAAAGCTCCCAGAATGCCCATGATAGTCACTTGTTTTGTTTGTTGGTCTTTTAATCTCATCACTACACCACAATCTCTCTGAGACTCATGTATCACTGATCTATCTATGTCACTTAGCACAACATTCTGCATACCAGAACCTTTACACTGAATCAAATCCTGACAGGTGAGAATAATGGGCCCCAACCCACATGATGAAGTTTAATGGAAACCAATAGAAAATCATTTAAGTGTTTAAGAAAGAACTACACAAGCAATGGGTAGGAAAGCTCTAGCTTGTGTTAAAAAAAAAATTGAACGTTTTAGTCAAAAAAAGCTTAATATATTTCCAATGTACTCTTTAGGTAGAATCTTGCTTTTAACAGCTAGAACAGAATTAGCACACACAGAGCCTTCTTCTCATCCAAACACCCATAGAGGCTCACTTTACCTAAGCAGTTTAGACATGGTCACAAGAGACTTCTCAAAAGTGTAATGAAGGCAATAGCTCTCACCCAATGAGATGTGGCACTCAAAAGAAAATCTTCTAGACATTCAGCCTGTGAGGTATAGATCACATTCTACACGAAGCCTTCTTCCCTTTCACCCTGATCTTTGAAATAATGTTACTTTTGACCAGGTTTCTGCCACTTCCCAACCAGTTCTGAATTTTCTTTGTTAAAATTAAACTTTGTATTCTAGTTTCTTGGTTGTCTCCTTAACCTTCTGGGGATAAAATTGTTCAAACAGCAAGTCTAGATTTTACCACATGCAGTTTTTAGCAAAAAATAAAATAAAAAAAGAAAGAAAGAAAAGAAAAAGAGAGCGATTCATTGCAATGGTCTGGACATTTGAAGTCTCACCTCCTTAGTCTCATTTTACTTGTTAACTTTATAACACAAGCTCTAAAAAACATCAAACAAAATCATTCCATCTGACTTTGGCATTCTGATACATGACCATCGTAACATGACTTTTTCTTGCCCTTTTATTCCTCCCCATATGCTGTTCTCAGTGCTTTTCCTTTCAGACTACGTAATTTCTTTTAAAGCAGGTATATATCTCCTTAAAAAAATATAACAGAGTCATCGTAGTAGAAAAGAAAGAATCTTGACTGGGGCAGTAGCTCAGCATGTAATCCCAGCACTTTGGGAGGTCGAGGCTAGTGGATTGCCTGAGCCGGAGGGTTCGAGACCCACCTGGGCAACTTGGTGAGACCTCATCTCAACAATAAATAAAAAACTAGCCAGGCGTGGTAAGCGCACTCCTGTAGTTCCAGCTACTTGGAAGGCTGAGGCGGAAGGATCGCCAGAGCCCAGCAGGTCGAGGCTGCGGTGGCCGGGAACGGCCACTGCACTTCAGTCTGGGCGACAGAGTGAGACTCCAACTCAAAAAAAAAAAAAGAAAGAGAGAAAGAGAGAAAGAGAGAAAGAGAGAAAGAAAGAAAGAAAGAAAGAAAGAAAGAAAGAAAGAAAGAATGAATCTTGGGTTTAAAGTTAGACCTCATTAGATCTAATCCTCACTTCTACTCTTGGATGTCTGAATGGCTTAAACCCATTGCCAAGATACTTAACTTTCCTGGTCTCAGTTTCCTTATCTTTGAAGTCAGGTTAATAATATTACATTCTCAGGACTGTTTTCAGAATAGACCTATATGATAAATGGAAATCTCTGAACATGGTACCTGATATGGTAGAAACATATACACATACATACAAACATAATGTTCATACATACATATGTTCGTACATACGTGTGTCCTTCTTCCCTGTGCTCTCTTTCATGACCACATCCAAGAATGAATACCGTCCACTTTAGTGCTCTCTGAGCAATTGGGTTTACCTCTCTCTATTAATTTTAAATTTCCGGCAGGCGCAGGCGCAGTGGCTCAAGCCTGTCATCCCAACACTTTGGGAGGCCGAGGTGAGGAAATTGCCTGAGCCTATGGGCTCGAGAACAGCCTGGGCACCTTGACTAGACCTCATCTCTACAATAAATATAAACATTAGCCGGGTATAGTAGAGTGTGCCTGTAGTTCCAACTACTTGGAAGGCTGAGGCGGAAGGATCGCCTGAGCTCAGCAGGTCAACACTGGGGTGGCCATGAGCATGCCACTGCACTCCAGCCTGGATGACCATATCAGGGACCATGTTCAGAGATTTCCATTTATCCAACTCAAAAAAAAAAAAAATTAAATTCCCTTATTCTAAAAGCCATCCCCTGCATTGGGTCTAGACATCTGGGCCCTAAGTGCTCTTTGCTTGACATTTCCTTGAGGAATTTTGGGCACACCCTCCATTGTGGTGGTTCTCCATAGATAAATCTTGTTACCTTCCCCATTCTCACAGTTTCCTATGGCCTTCCTGCCCCGCAGAACACACAGAAGTGCTGGCTTATGATCTTGAAGATCAAATGAATATTCCCTTCCAACACGCATGCTTCTTGAGTCTTCCTGAGATGCATGCCATCCATATCCATGACACTGTCACTTTGATATATAAAGTCTAGAAAATCATATCCTGTTGTTAGCATCATTTACAAAGTCAAGTTATTCCTTTGGTCCATCTTTCTTCCTCTGCCAAAGTTACAATACTGACTAACTCTCCTATCTTCTTAAACATGTGACCTTGCCAGAGGGTCAAATACAGACAGCACAGGTGCTGAGATGTTCCATGCAGCACCTTTCACAGAGTGGAACCTCAGGTGCCATCAACCATCAGTCCTTCACACACACACCCCAGGACTTGGTCATCACAACGAGAGGAGGCTTACTAGTGCCTAGAGTCACAAAATCATAGAAGTCTTGAGATTATAGGACAAATGTGATCAAGTTGTGATCGTGTGTATAAGAAAAATATTTACTGAGTTTAACAGCTAAATAATAGCAACAATCAATTCAAAGAGTGGTAAATCAAGATCTATTTCTAAACGATTCCCTCAAATTTCAGTGCTTCAGTAAAAACCACACAGTAAGTATGTTTTGTTTTTAATAGTGATAAGGTCTCACTCTGTCACCCAGAATGAAGTGCAGTGTTACAATCACAACTCCCTGAAGCCTTGAACTACTAGGCTCCAGCAAGTCTCCTGTCTCAGCCTCCTAAGTAGCTGGGATTACAGGTGCATCACCACACTCAGCTAATTTTTTTGGGGGGGAGGGGTATAGATGGAGTCTCACTATGTTGCCCAGGTTGGTCTCAAACTCCTGTCTCAGACAATCCTCTCAGCCTCCCAAAGTGCTGGGATTACAGGCATAAGCCACTGTGCCTGGTTTAATGCATATTTTAAAATAGCATATCAAGGGAAACCTTGTGTTTTTCACCTATGCTGCTTGAATTCTACAGAGAAAAATGGAGAAAGTGAATTTTAAATAGGGAAAAACATTACAGTTTGCCCTGTCATGAAATCCCAACCTTACAAATACTATATGGCAGATACATCAGGGCTGAGCTATTCACAAGCAGACAAAGTATTACAATCTATGTCAGTAGGAAATTCTTTTTATTTTTTTGAGTAGGAGTCTCACTCCGTCACTCAGGCTGGAGTACAGTGGCATGCTCACGGCCACCCCAGCATCGACCCATGGGCTCAGGCAATCCACTCCCCTCGGCCTCCCAAAGTGCTGAGATTACAGGCTGAGTCACAGAGCCTGGCCAGGAAATTATTTTATTGTACCAAAAATTATCTCTCCAAAGTCTTCATTACTTTGGTAGCCCATTAGAGATACCCACATTCTTATAAAGAAAAAAAAAAGATTGTTTCAAATAGAGAGGTTTTTTTTTTTCTAAATCAAGAGCTACTCTACATCAGGTTGTGTTGTAAAGACTTTACATTTAAGAAATGCAGTAAATCCTCACAACTATATGAGGTGATTATCCTCATGTAATAAATAAGGATAGTGATACACAGAGAAATTAACTAACAATGACTAGAGGACACCCAGCTCATGAGTGACAGAGCAGGCATTCAGTCCCAGGTCTCACATTCTCACATTCAGCACCACCGTCTTATCTGCAACCACAAAGTTGCTCTAGAAGCTGGTTGAGTCATCAATGCCCAGTGCACAATACTGGGTAACAAGACCTAAACTCAGCCTCCAGGCTCCACAACAATGAGGGTACTGAGGACACAGTGTTCCTGGTGAGGACAGCAAAACGATTCAATATTCCTTTGAAAAAACTCCCCCTTGGCTGGGCGCAGTGGCTCACACCTGTAATCCCAGCACTCTGGGAGGACAAGGCAAAAGGATTTCTTGAGCCCAGGAATTCAAGACCAGGCTGGACAACATAGCAAAATGCCCATCTCTACAAAATAAAGTTTTTTTAAATAGTGGGGTGTGGTATATGTCTGAGGCTGGGTGTCCAAACTGGGTGACAGAGAGAGACAATGTCAAAAAAAAAAAAAATTCCCTCCACCTGCATGCTTCAGCCCTGCCTGGGAATGGATGAGAAGCTGGTGGGGTTTGTGTTTCTCTCACACCATTTTCTCAGCTCATGAATGAGCCTGGAAGTATTGAGGGCTACCTTACATAAGAATCCCTCTCCTCCAAAAAGATTGAACTTCCTTAGAGTCTGGCAGAGAATGTCTATCTCATCCATTTCCATTTCTGATTCAGTACACATGCTTATTTTTACAATTCAGGCTCTCAAAAGTATCCCAGTTTCTTGACTTGTATGCAAGTTACACCTATGTTCACTTTGTGATCATTTATCCAGCTATACAATTACATGTGTATTTTTCCCCATGCGTGCTACACATCAATCATGTTTTTAAAAATACATCTATGTGAGGCCCAAAACCATATGCCAAAAAAACTGTAAAAAATATTTTTCACACTTCATCTTCAACTTAAACCACCTCTGTCTGATACTGATTATTATCGAGAGGCAGAGCTCTGAAATCCCTCTTAAAATTTAAAAACATTAACTGAGCTAATACATAAACAGAAGTTTAGGTCTCCAAAGTTTCTTAAATGGCTTAATCTTCAGCCTCCCTCAAGTCACATACCACAAGATCCAACATCGTGCTTGCTGTTCTCTGAACACACAATGTGTTTTCACACGGAACACTCTTCATCTAATTCATTCTACAAATGTTTATTTAGCCAAGAAACAAAGTTGAACAAAAAGAGGCAGGCTCTGCCTAGTGGGAAAAACAGATATCATTCAAATAATCATGCAAATAATGTAAAAGTGCAGCTGTGATAACTGCTCTGAAGGAGAGGTACTTGATGAGAGAGCATTTATTACAGAAGGGATTTGATTTAGAAAAAGTCAGACTTCTCTGAAAGAAGTCTGGCTTCTAAAAGGTTGAACCAGGGAAGAGAGATGGGAGAAGTTTTCCAGGCAGAGGATCCTGGGGTAAAAGGAGACCGGTGAAGAAGAGGAATCAGAGGTGAATAAGGATATGCAAAGGCCCTGGGGTATGAGGAGGCTGGTGAGTGAAGAGCTAAAAAAAAGGGAACATTCTTCTCTGCTTTCAAAATTCCTCCTCCTTCTTTATATACTGCTCAAATGGAACTTTCTCTGTAAGGCTCTTCTCCACTCTCCTTCACACTGTAAATTGATATCCTCATACCATTATGGCATTTCTTCTATCCTTCTGTTAGCACTTAGCTCACTGTATTGCAATTATCTGTTTATATATCAGTCTCCCCCACTAGACTGAGAATCCAGGGAAGACAGGAGCAACAAAGCATAATCTTTGTATCTCTCTGCACACAGGGATAAGCATATTTTAAATGTTTTCTAAGTGTTATTAGTGAAATGGGATAACTTAACTACACCACGCACACCCAGACATCAACATTTTACCTTGAAAATGTATTACCTACTCCATGAGTTATCTAAATTTCTTGCAAAGACTCAGCTGCAAAGTAGCAACTTTTAAAAAAGCCTTTCTCCCCAACCTTGATGAATCATAAGGTGTTATTTACTTCAGCATCAGAACCATCTGCCCAGACTGTAAGCGCAACGTCATTCACTTTATAAATATCACACAATTATCTAATTTCTAAAAGCTTCTGCATGCTTTGAAAGGTGTTATTTTGGAAACAAGTCCTGGCCCATCCTAGGGAAATTCCCAAACTAGCATTGTAATTGCTAAGTTTATCTCAGAAGCACTCAAAGGCCGGAGAAGAAGCATAAATCCCCTGCCCCGTCTGTCCTGGACGTTTGGAGTGCTGACAGCCAGCGTGGGTGGGGTCCCCACACCCCTTTGTCACAGCTGCAGTCACCTAGCCTGTCTGTGCTTACAGGTAATCATTCCAGAGCGCAGCAAAGCCAGCAGCTATCAGCCCCCCTCCACCAGGACAGCAGCCCCCACGCTGCAGCTGCTGCTGCCTGCCTGCCTGCCTTTGTGCGGCAGGAGCTCGAAGGATTAGGGAACAGTGGCAGGCTTGTTTGCTGGCCTTTTTGCTGAGCCCTCCAAATGGGAATGGCGGCCTCCAAGGTTTTCCTTACATGGTGTCAGCAACTCCATTGCAGATTCTCCTCCCACCCCCAAATCCAATCCCACCCTTTTAGGGAGAGGAAAAACAATGAAATCAAGATTAGGGTATTCCTGTTGCAACCCAATCCGCAAGCTCTCTGGCCATTCGATACGGGGTTGTCAGATAGGACTCTACTCCTCCAAGGTCTATCTGTACCTGACATCTTTATAGGATTACGGGGGAGGCTGAGCAGGGGTAGGGATGGTAATTTAACACCACGCCTCCTGGAGTTGCTTATGAATACAAGCAGACGTGAGCTTATCATTCCCATGCTCACAGGCACACTCCTGGAGCCCTTGAACTGAGACCATAGCCCTGAGAAAGGCACTGGCTCGCTCACTGTACACCACTTCCTCCTTCGACTTGTCTCATCTATGAAGGGGCAGGATGTGGACTGCCTGGGAAAAGAGCCCTTTGCCAGTACCGTCACATGGCTGCCCTTTGATCTCTTCCCACCAGACTGTGTTACTTTGTGGGCTGGTGTGTGTGTGTGTGTGTGTGTGTGTGTGTGTAATCTGGCCTACAAGGACGTTAGTACTTTATTACAGATTTCCTGCCTTTATTTATCTCTATTAATTATAAAATCTCCTGGGAAAAAGGAAGGGATTCTATGAAATGCCAGAGAAAGGAACAGAACCCATCGCGGAAAGCCAGGCCAGGTCCCGAGGAGGGAGGGGCTACAGGCTGTACCCCTGCCTCAGTAGTCTGTCTGGTTTGCTGCTGGTGTGTGTGCATTTGAGTTTGTTTCACAATTCCAAAGGACTAAATCTGTCTCGCTCTTAGGATGGAAGCTGCTTGTCTTACACAGCCGGGGGCTCTCTTCTCAGATAGAACTGAGCTGAAGGATAAACTGTGAAGTAGGTACAGTTAGACTACAGTGGGTGAGGGCTTCCCCAGGAACCCTTGTCTGAGCTGCGGACCCCAGGCACATGCTCAGAGCCCATACACATGCTTTCCATATACTCCTCTTCTAAGACAAAGGACATCCCTAGTGTATTAGTCTATTCCTGCTGCTATAACAAAATACCCCTCAAATTAGGCAATGTATAAATAATAGAAGTTGATTTCCCACAGTTCTTGAGGCTAGGAGGTTCAAGATCAAGGAGTCAAGAGATACAGTGTCAGGCAAGGGCTGGTTCTCCACTTTCCAGATGGGCCTCTTTGCTGCATCCTAACACGGTGAAAGGGGCAAGGCAGCTCCCTTCAGCCTCCTTTGTAAGGGCATGAGGAGGAAGCTCCCATGACTTAATCGCACCCAGAAGGCCTCACTGGGTGTCAGATTTCAACCCATGACTTTTGAAGGAACACATTCAGACCACAGCACCAAAAGACAGGGCAGAATAAAGCATTCTCCTCCAGGACCCTTTTCTGAATGGCCTATATCAGTCACTCTCAATAGCATGTAAGCCCCCAGAGGGCAGGAACTTTGCCTTATTAGCCTCTATGCCCCCTGACCTTAGCACAATTCCTAGCATTAAGCGCTCAATAAGTGTGGATAAAGCAAACAGAATTTCCAGTCATTTGGCTGTGAACAAGAAGCCTCAAGTCAAAAATATAAATTTTTCATTGGCTCATTCCAAATACCAAAGAGCTTATATATTAAATAAGCCAATATTTATTCAGAAATTATGATGTGCTAGGACTGGTCATAATAGGCCCATTTGAACCCATAAACGCAGCCCTGCTTGCTCCTAAAATATCTTTATTTCCCTCTTAACATACTTGGTTATAGTAAACATTTATCCTGAGTAGCTATATTCCTCACCTTTAAACCCTTTAAAATTAAATGCACTGGTCTATGCAAATCCATTCTAAGCCCCTGAGAAAATGCTGAAGGGCAAACTCCCCATGGTTCCTCCACACCATTCACTTGTTGTCGTGACACTCACTGTTCTCAGCATTCTTGTTCTAAGATATTGCACATAAGCGTGCTACCTTAGCTGAAGCTCCCCTCATGAATTGCCAGAACTTAGACCCAAGCTTGCTCTAATTTGGACTTCAGCACTCCTGCAAGCACAACTCACAGTGCTAAAGCTCCGTGCGCTACAAACACAGGAAAACAGCGGGGGAAGGTTATAAATATGTCTCTAAGAGCTTACACATCTCTGAAATTTTGTCAAACCTCTCCTCACACCTGAAATGTGAAGAAAGCTAGGACCTCAGGCTCCACAGGACCAATTACTTAACAGAAGAAAAACGCTGGCCGGGCACGGTGGCTCATGCTTATAATCCCAGCACTTTGGGAGGCCACGGTGAGAGGACTGCCTGAGCCCAAGGGTTCAAGACCAGTTTGGGCAACTTGGCAAGACCTCATCTCTACAATAAATCAAAAATTAGCCATGCGTGTTGACATGTGCCTGTAGTTCCAGCCACTTGGAAGGCTGAGGCAGAAGGATCGCCTGAGCCCAGCAGGTCGAGGCTGTGGTAGCCGTGAATGTGCCACTGCACTACAGCCTACGCGACAGAGTGAGACTCCAATTCAAAAAAAAAAATGCTTTAGCAATAATTTAGGGTTCCCAGAAGACAGGTCCACCTATGGACCCCGTCCATGAAACTAAAACTCCTTTGAAAGAGTAAAATCTATGAGGTACATAGTTATCAAATTCTGCCATCTCCAAAAAAGTTACACATTAACAAGGCTCATTTCTCAGAAGCATATTGCAAAAAAAACCAAACTATGCTTCCTTAAAAAATAGTTATGGTCCCACACAACATACACCTAAAAATCTAGAGTTGAGGGCCTTTGTTGATCATATAATCCAGGTGGCAGCAAACTTCTGTTAAGGACACGATGGCAAATATTTTCAGCTACTAGCCACACAGTCTCTGTCCCAGCTACTAAATCGTGTCCTTGTAGCTCAAAAGCAGCCATAGACAACAAGCAAATGGCTGGACCTGGCTGTGTTCCAATAACACTTTATTTACAAAAACAGATGATATAAGCAGGGTTTGAATTCATCAACATTACCAATATTATTAAATTGTGGAAGATCCAGGTTTCAATAATCCTATCTCAAGCATAGTTTTGTCTGCTAGTACTGAAGTTGAGCTAAAAACAACTCAACTGCCCTGGGCTAGTGTCTCAGCAAACAAAGCACAAATAACAATGATCTTTTGTGTTTGAAGACCATGCTTCAGAACTGTTTGAAAAGTTTCCAGCATCAGTGAAAACCCATGCTTTCTCTTTAAAGTAATCTTGAGTCTTAGGAAACTGCACGTTTGTGAGCCAAACAGGTTGGAGATATAAACTCAGGATAGAAAAAAAAAAAAAAAAAACAATAAACTCAGGATAGGTGACCAGTTCAATTAGATATCAGCTAGGTGTGGTGGTGCATGCCTGTAGTCCCAGCTACTCAGGAGGCTGAGATGAGAGGATCGCTGGAGCCCAGAAGTTCAAAGTTGCAGTGAGCTATGATTATGTCACTGCACTCCAGCATGGATGACAAAGCAAACCTCATCTCTTAAAAAAAATTAAAAAGAAAGAAATCGAAGCAATGATTCTAATCTGCATATAGATATCTAAGCTGATCCACTCAGTCCCACCATATTCAGTCACTCACTAGAATACTAAGCGAGTTCATGGAGATAAAAATAGTTAACAACAGAGAATATATATCCAAAAAATATTAGACCCTCTGGGGTGGGGGGGACTTCTAATTTATACAAAGAAACTGAGGTAGAGAGAAAGTGTCACTTCCCAAGGTTACAAAGCTAGGGTGTAGGGAAAATATGACCACATGGCAGTAAACTGTGAATTCTAAGCAGGGCCAGTGCCTGCTATGGTCGCATTCCCAGCCTGGACCCCAGCCCCTGCCACATATCAGGCAATTAAGAAATATTTGCTGAATAAACAAAGAATTAATGAACAAAGGACAAATGAGCCAGACTTCTTTCTCATCAAAAATTGCATGGACTAATACTAATGCTCTATTCAAAAAGAATATCCTATGTGTAACTTTCTTTCTGATGTGGAATTGTGCATTTAGTTCTTCAGACACCACAATATGCTGAACTAATGCGAGTGGCCCAAAGGAGGGGGGAGCCACTTAAGGCGACTACGGTAATTCTGTCCTAAGGAATTATTTATGCATGACGAGAATCTGTCTGGAACATCAATGATGTCTTTATCTTCAACTACTACTCACAGAGGACTCAGTCTAAGTATACTAATAGCCTGCCCAGGGTTTCCCAGGACTTGCAAAAGGTAAGCCTGATCGCTTTGAGGGGCTAGGGCTTATTTCACATGATCTACACAGGATCTACACAGTCAACTCCATGTGACTTCGTGATACACAAAGCAAGCTCCTCAAAGCAAGGATCAGGACGCGCCCTCCGACTATTCCTGACTGTCGCCATAGGTTCCCTTCCTGACAACAGACAGGACAGGTGCTACCATAGGAAACACTGCTGTACAGAGAGGTTCTTACTCGACCACCATGACATCTGAAGTACCTAGCCCAGCTCCCCAGCTGAAGGTCAAGTGGAAACAACCTACATTCCTTCCACAGGTGTTGGCCTTTTAAAAGGAATGCAGACTTTGAGCTCCATTTATGTTTTCAAAATATTGCCTTTTCTTTGAACTAACATGGAATGTGTAACTTTATCCACAGACTATGCAATTTTACAGCCACCCAATTGCTAAGATAGGACTCTTCAATATCTCAACTATTAAAAAAATGTCCTTAGAGAATCCCACTATAAAGATCTAGAAAATAAATTTTCTTCTTCTTTTCTTTGGAAAAGACATATCTAAATATGTGTATATACGTATATACGTACTTAATTGTATTTATGCATGCATACCTGTATTTTGTGAGTGTTTTGTTGTCATTTTGTTTTGTTTTGGCTTGAGAATGACAGCCTAAACTAAAAGGGTCAGATTATTCAACTAGCCACTTTTGACCCTCCTTTCCATATTTGCAACAATGACTATTCAGCATAGGCCATTAAAGAACAAGAAAGAAGGGTAGAAAAAGGTTCTGCTCTTTAATCAGTCTTTTAAAGAAAAACACTAGCAGACATGTTTGGTTAATTTATAGAAATTCTGCAAATTTTGCCAACTGTTGCAAAGCAATATAAAATGTTATTAATCAATTACAGAATAATGAAAAGATTTAAAATGTATAACCTTTGGAAGTAAATATTTAGAGAACACTTCCTCAGTCCTTTGAACTTTACTAATATAAGACTTCTAGAACTATTAATAATACTAAACTCACAAAAAAAATTTGAAATACTCAAAAGAAATACATAGGTATTTTTCATTTTATTTCACACAAATATAATTTTCCAGGGTGAAACACACACACACACTCACACACACACACACATACACACACAGATGAAAACATACACCTTTATAAAACTGAAAGGCCAGATCCAAAACATTTACAAGATAAATTCAGACATCTGAAGGGGTTTTTCCCACAATTAAATTTGCAGTGCTATCAACAAAATCGGTTTATTTTAAGATTGCCTGCCCAATATATAAATTTCCCTTTGTGTTTGAAATACTTTTATCAGATAAGATAGCTTTTGTTTAAACTGCTATTTTCAGAATTTGCTTTGGGGGTTTTGAATGCACACAGTAGAGTAACTTGAGATTTCCTACCCTGCTTTAAAATGTGTTTCTTCTGTCTGTTTGTATTTAGTAATTTCCTGTCAAATAACCTCACATAATTAACTTTCCTTGCTCCAACCTACTTTTTTTTTCCTATTCCTACTTCCTGAGGACGGTCATAAAATGCTGATTACATTCGGCTGTTATCTGCCTTTCCCTCCTCTCCAAACCCCTTCTCTCTCTGTGGAAGCCCACACTCAGGTTTCAGCAGTGCCTGGTCAGGGAAAGACCTGAAACAAGGAAGGAAGCAAATCAGACTGTGGGAATTCCTGACCATCCATCTTTGCTGGAGAGCCCTGCTGCTAAGCTGGGGCCAATAAGTAGTGGGAGGTGTGCCCTATTTTTTCCCCAAATTCCATGAAATCCACAGACCAAATCCCCACCCCACTGTCCCTGGTGTGTGTGTGAGAACGCCTCCCTTCTCATCCTGCCTGATCAGTGCTTAAGATGGCTGGGAAGAGGAGCCATGCTAGGGCTCAGGACAGAAGGAATGCCCAACAGTTACAGAATTCTATTGACAGATAGAAATAGAAATTAAACGTGGCTGTTTTTCAAATAACTGAGCATATCAGCCCATGTTGTACTTCTTGATAATTCATCTCTCATTTCACACTAATTGAACACTTGACAGAAATTATGCAAGTAATTCATTAGCTCTATCACCTGAGCATTCCAAATGCACACTTCCAAAGATATGGCATGTGGGGGAAAAAAAGCGAAAACATGTTGTGGCTCCTTCAAATTTTAGTGCTGATCTACTTCCAGAACACAATGACTGACCACCTTCGTGTACATCAAGGCACCCTAGCACTACTGACATATCAGACCCAATAATTCTTTGTTGTGTAACACTGTCCTGTACCTTGAAAGGTTTTTGTTTTACATTAATACTATAAACATATTGATTCTTGACTATAAACCTGGTGACTCTTTGTTGTGGAGGCAGTCCTGTTCATTGTCCTATAGAATATTTAGCCATAACCATGACCTCTACCCACTAGATTCCCTCCAGTTCATGACAACCAAAAATGTCTCTTGACATTGACAAATGTCCCTTGGGTTGAAAAAAAAAATCACCTTCAGTTGAAAAACGCTAATATACATTAAACTCTTAATGTAAAGTCTTAAAGTCTTAGAAACATGACTCGGAATAAAGGGCAAGTCACAATGCAATAGTATTTTTATAAAATACAAATGTAAGGAAGTCTTAACCCTATTAAACTTATTTTTAAAACCTACTGAAACCCATTTTTGAAAACCTTGTATAGTATAAGTTGTTAAAGGCAAAAGAATGCAAAACATTAAATTTAGTCTAGTGGTTACCTCTGGGAAGAATGGAATTTCTACACAAGCAGAGTGGAATATATTGGAAATGTCTATAGTGAATTAATGGATATTTATTTAACATTATGGTTCATAACATTTCTATATTGTATGTGTCTATATTGTATGTGTATTTGTGCATCCTTATATGAATCAAATATTACATTAAAACATTTATAATTTCTCTTTCAGAAAAAGAGGAAAAAAGTCCTAAGAGTAATGATGGTAAGCAGAAAACAAAAGTAGTTTTTTTTGTTTGTTTTTTTTTTAGTTGGAGTCTCACTCTTGTCACCCAGGCTGGAGTGCAGTGGCACACTCATGGCCACCTCAGCGTTGACCTGCTGGGCTCTGACGATCTCTCCGCCTCAGCCTTCCAAGCAGCCAGAACTACAAGTGCGCACTACCACACCCGGCTTTTTTTTTTTAAATTGTAGAGACGAGGTCCCACCAAGTTCCCCGGGCTGGTTTCAAACCCACAGGCTCAGGCAATCCATTCACCTTGGCCTCCCAGAGTGCTGGGATTACAGGCTGAGCCACAGAGCCCAGTTGCAAAAGTAAATTTTAAAGGTTGTACTTCAGCAAACTAAAGGTAGAGTCAAGGGACAGTACGGATACAGGAAACCACAAGCAAATAAATCAGATGCAAATTTGATTCATTGATTAAAAAAATTAAAAATCAATTTTTATGTTAAAAAGGGGAAAGTTAAATCTCTCAGAAACACAAATAAAATGAGGCGTTGTTTAAAGGAGCATTAAAGCATGTTAAAATCCTTCTCAGCCAGGCTTGGTGGCTCAGCCTGTAATCTCGCGCCTTGGGAGGCTGAGGTGAGTGGATTGCCTGAGCCCGTGGGTTCCAGACCTGCCTGGGCAACTTGGTGAGACCTCATCTCTACAATAAATCAAAAAATTAGCCAGGCGTGGTAGCGCGCGCCTGTAGTTCCAGCTCCTTGGAAGGCTGAGGCGGAAGGATCGCCAGAGCCCAGCAGGTAGAGGCTGTGGTGGCCGGGAGCAGCCACTGTACTCCAGTCTGGGCGACGGAGTGAGACTCCAACTCAAAAAAAAAAAAAAAAATCCTTCTCATAGTGAAAAAGAAAGCAAGAATACTTAACTATATATTTACTTTAAAATCTTATACTTAAAAAATATAAGATATTAAGCATTTAAAGCAATTATTAAAAGCATTATAAATTTCATCTCTACCTTCCAATCCATTAGTGGTTTAAAAAAAAAAAAGTTATATGGAACCACATTAGGAAATGAGAAAAAAAAACTAAAATTGTGTATGTATTATTTATTTAATTTTTTTCTTGTCTTGGTCTGGTTTTTTTTTTTTTTTTTTATGGTGGTGTCTCACTCTT
>CAUYQG010125308.1:0-12797 GCA_963574415.1 Tarsius wallacei | reverse complement strand
TTTAGCATCATGCTGTTTAGTGTCCATGTCTTTGTGGGTTTTGGGGGGACGTTGTTGGTGTTAATGTTTATTTTTATTCCACTGTGGTCCGAGAAGGTGCATGGTAAAATTTCGGTCCTTTTAAATTTGCTTATGCTTGATTTATGGCCAAGTATGTGGTCGATCTTAGAGTACATTTCATGCAGTGATGAGTAGAATGTGTTCTGCTGTCTTTGGATGGAGGGTTCTGTAGGTATCGATTAAGTTCATTTGGTCAAGAGTCACATTGAGGTTCCGGATCTCATTTCTAATTTTTTGCCCCAATGATTTGTCTAGGGTTGTGAGTGGGGTGTTAAAGTCCCCAGTTATGAGGGTGTTAGAGTCAATATCTTTCTTTAGTTTTCCCAGAAGCTGCTTTATGAAAGTTGGTGCTCCTATGTTGGGTTCATATATGTTTAGGATAGATATTTCTTGTTGATGGAGCAAATCTTTTATCATTATGT
Source organism: Tarsius wallacei (assembly GCA_963574415.1). Taxonomy (NCBI): domain Eukaryota; kingdom Metazoa; phylum Chordata; class Mammalia; order Primates; family Tarsiidae; genus Tarsius; species Tarsius wallacei. The sequence goes on along the minus strand of CAUYQG010125308.1, from coordinate 12,315 downwards.
AGTGGCCCTCTGTATCTTTTTAAATTTTTGATAGCTTAAATGGTATTTTGTCTGAAATTAGGATCGTGACTCATCCTTTCTTTTGTGTTCCATTCGCCTGGAAATTTGTTTCCCATCCTCTTACTTTGAGTCTATGCATGTCCTTTCTAGTGAGATGGGTCTCTTGAAGGCAGTATATTGTTGCCTGGTGGTATTTTACCCATTTTGCTATTCTATGTCTTTTCAGTAGTGCATTTAGTCCATTCACGTTCAGGCTAATTATTGAAATGTGAGAGTTCGTCCCTATCATAGAGTTCTTATAGAGTTGTTGTTCTTCCACTTGGTTTTTTGTCTTTCTTTTGGTTTGGGGTTGGTTCATGTGTGTTTTATTCTTTTTCCTGTACTCTTTTGAAGAACGTTGTTCTTTTCTCCTTTTCTTCTGTGTTTAGTACTTTCTTAAGTGTTCCATGTAGAAGTGGTCTGGTGGCAGCATAGGGATTGGATATCTGGGAAAGATTTTAATTCTCCCTCGCTGATGAAGCTTAACTTGGCTAGGTAGGTTATCCTTGGTTGAAATTGTTTATCTTTTAGGACTTTGAAGATAGGGCTCCAAGCTCTCCTAGCTCGCAGGGTTTCTGTAGATAAATCTGCTGCTATTCTAATTGGTCTTCCATGGTAGGTGATCTGACTTTTTTCTCTTGCTGCCTTTAGAATTTTTTCCTTTATACCTACTTTGTTTAGGCGAATTATTATGTGTCTAGGAGTTGGTCTCCTCATTTGTTGTCTTGCAGGATTTCTCTGAATCTCTTGTGTTTGAATTTTTGCACCACTGATTAGATGAGGGAAGTTGCATTGAATAATCTCATCAAAGGCTTGTTCCAGTGTGGTCTCTGTTTCTCTTTCTGCCTCAGGAAGGCAAATTAGTCTTACATTCGGTCTCTTGAAGTAATCTCTCATGTCTTGAAGGTTTTGTTCTACCTTTTTGAGCTTGTTTTCTGTGTTTTTGTTTTGTTTTTTTTGTTTGTTTTTTTTTTTTTGAGTTGGAGTCTCACGCTGTCGCCCAGACTGGAGTGCAGTGGCCGCTCCCGGCCACCGCAGCCTCGACCTGCTGGGCTCCGGCGATCCTTCCGCCTCAGCCTTCCAAGTAGCTGGAACTACAGGCGTGCGCTACCACGCCTGGCTAATCTTTTGATTTATTATAGAGATGAGGTCTCGCTTGCCCAGGCGGGTCTCGAACCCGCGGGCTCAGGCAATCCACTCACCTCAGCCTCCCAAAGGCGCGGGATTACAGGCTGAGCCACTGAGCCCGGCTGTTTTCTGTGTTTTTAACAGTTTGGGTTAGTTCTATATTTTGGTCCTCAAGCTCTGAGATTCTTTCTTCTGCTTGGGTAATTCTGCTTTCCATGCTTATCAGTTTGTTATTTATTTTATTCACAGTATTCTTTATTGCTGTTATTTCAGTTATCAGCTCCTTCCTAGTTTCTTCTTGACTCTCCTCAATTCTTTTTAATCTCTCCATTATTGTCTTGGTATCTAGATTTGTAGTTTGAGACCAGTCATTCTGGGGGCTCTTCGTTGTTTGCATTCTGAAGTCAGTTTTCTCAGTGTCTGCCCTTCCAGGGGTCTGGGAGAGACACATATTCTTCTTTTGGTTTTTCTTCATTTGTGTAGATTTCTCTCACTCTCCTCCTTTCCTTCCCCTTCTTTAGTTCTGTTTTTCAGGTAAGGTGGGGGTGCTTTTGCTTCGCTTGTGCAATCTCCTGTTCTTCCTTATGAGGGCCTCTGACTTTGTTCACTTTTGAGGTTGGAGTGTGGGCTGTAGGCTGTACTTTTTGCAGTTTTGAGGTTTAATTGAGGGGGAAGCTGTGCTTCAGAACCTATATGCCAATTCCAGCATCCACCTGTCGGTGTATGAGCCCACTGGAGCCTATTTCCCACTGTCTTACAATCTTTCTGTGCAGCAGAATGTAGGTTTGGTACATTCGGAGAATCTCACAGTTCCACCTGTGTCGTCGCCATCTTGACCCGGAAGCCTCAATACTATTTTGAAGAGAGTGGTTCCACAGCCAGAGAGTCAGTGTTGAAATCTCATTGCCACTACTTACTTGCTGTGCCCTTGGGAGAGTTACCATAGCTCTCTATATGTTAGTTTTTGCATCTGTGAAATAAAAATAACAATAATATCTCTTTTCGGTCAGTGGTGTAATAACCACACATTCTGCCATACCATTTATATATTCATTTCTGTAATGTGACTTTGTAATCCTTTCATCCAGGGATGTAGTCCCATTGAAAATGGGCTGACTCTGTGACTTGTTTTGAAAAAATACTGCAAATATTATGTAAATGACCTGGCAGATTCTGCTGTTGCTTTAAAACCATCATGTTGTGAAGAAACCCAGGATTATAGAAAGAGATGCCTAATGTAAGGTATGTGAGTTAGGCATCTCAGACCTCCTAGTTTAGCTAACCCTCCAGATGAATGTGTCTACATTAGCAATCCCAGGAGAAACCGGAAAGAAAATACCAAACAAGCCCAATTACACAGTAAATAAAGAATTGCTTCCTCAAGTCGCTTGGTTTGAGGTTTTAGTTAGAGAGCTTGTGTAGCACTCTTTCAAAGGATTGTGTTTTTTTTTGTTGTTTTTTTTTTTGAGTTGGAGTCTCACTCTGTCGCCCAGACTGGAGTGCAGTGGCCGCTCCCGGCCACTGCAGCCTCGACCTGCTGGGCTCTGGTGATCCTTCCACCTCTGCCTTCCAAGTAGCTGGAACTACAGGCGCACGCTACCACGCCCGGCTAATTTTTGATATATTGTAGAGATGAGATCTTGCCAAGTTGCCCAGGTGGGTCTCAAACCCACGGGCTCAGGCAATCCACCCACCTCAGCCTCCCAAAGGTGTGGGATTACAGGCTGAGACGCGGAGCCCAGATGTTTTGATTATTAAATGAACTGATAGATGTAAAGTGCTTTGACTGAGTGTTTAGCATTTAGTAGTTGCTCAATAAGCTCTAGCTATTAAATCTTTGTATTGCTTTCTCTAGACTTGGTGACTTAGTTAATGGTTGATGGTCAACTTGTATATATCCAGGACTTTTGGCTTTTTGCCTACTGCTTATTCTACTTGAATGAGCTTTTGTTGACTAATATGTATATGTAGAGATTTGGTATATATTCAAACTGAGACTTTTTTCTTCTACATTTTTATAGATACATACATAGGTTTTTATTTGAAGTTGTGCATACAGCCATTCAAATATGGGTTTTGAGAACATTCTCAGTTAAATCAGGTCTTCTATGTTATAAATGTTTATTAATTTATTAATGTTTCCAATTTTTTTAACATAACTTTTTATGTCCTTTCAAGGGATATCTATAAGTAAGTACTGAGGTAAGTTTACCAAGGAAAAAAGTCTATTTCTCTTGTCATATACTTTACTTTGAATCAAGTTGAAGTCTCACATAATACCTTATAGAACATTAAAAACATTAATGGTTTTTAATGACTTATATTGAAAATGTTGACCTGAGGCGTTTTGTTGTTACAAATTAATGGCTGTCAGTTCACAGTTTCATTCTTTAAAGAAATTTATTTGAGTCAGTAATGCTCTATTGTGAGCTTTGCTAATATCTATTGTGAACTTTGCCAATATTCAGCAAGTATAGTTACACTCATTTAATAAGGAGACTTTAAAAATCAAAGAAGAGATGGATTTTCATGATGTATTCATCGGGTATTTGTTGACCACCATGTTTTAGGCAAGAGACACGTGTTGGTGGAATAGACATATAAGTTTTCTGTTCTCATAGAACTTACATTTTCATGGGAGAGACAGATGATGAATAAGTAAACAAATAAGTAGATTAATAAATAAGATGACTTCAGGTAGCAAGTGTAAAGAAGAAAATACTGAAAAGTGATGGGAAGAATTTATGGGGAAGTGCTAGTAGGATTTGCCAAGGAACTGGGTGTGGATGAGTGAAGGAATTGAGGAGGGCTCCTGTTTTTGACTTTGCTTATAGGATGGTGGTGCTGTTTACTAATATAGAGAATATAGGGAATCCCTACTTATTGATATAGAGAGTAGATTCAGAAAAGGAGGTAAATCCAGCATCCTAGTCTAAATCTGTTATATATTAGATACAGTTGAGAAATCTATGCAAGTTTGATTGATCACCTTGTTGCTCAGGAGACAGTCTGGTCTGGACATCATGTTTGTAAGTCATTGAGGGACAATAGATGAAAGCACAGAAATATCTGCCTGAGATGTATGGTCACTTTACTGTCTTGAGCAGTTTGGGGGAATCTCTATGTTAAGACATCGAAAGGCCAGGACAAAGGAAATCCTAGCTTCCCTTGAGAAGTGAATCAAATAACATTTAATGACCTTGTTTCCTAGTGCCTTCCAATCTCACAGTAATCCTTAACAAGAACAGTGCCTTTCCTTGGGGTGGTCCATGACTGATTTCTGACAATACCCTACATCTTTCTTAGCTCCCTAAATACAATTATCCTCTTGTACAAAAATTTCTATGATTCTATGAAATATTGTGCTCCAAACTCTAGTCACTACTGTATTTGTATCATGAGACTCCAGTTTTAGGTGCTTATGGTCCCTTAAATCTTTTCACTGTGTACTGATTATCCCAGTTTTTGTTCCTACATGGGCTGGCAAAGGGGTGGTAGTGGCTTTAAGAAAAGTTTGGTTTTCTTCCCTCTGTATAATAAAGACAAAAATATTAGGAGTGGTCAGTTTATATACAACTAGCTCAATGACTTCACACAATTATCTGAACTCCTCTCTTCAGCAATCAGGTGTCAGGCTCAGGGTTGAGTTCCTGTGGCCAGGCCTGGGTGTGCAGAATGTTGAGTGCTGCAGGGTGGTCCTACTCCGGCGGGACTGAAGTCAGAACTGAACAGAGAGCCAGGAGAAAGGTTTAGAAACAACCATTTTGGTGTAGCCTCTTTAGTACCATGGGCTATTTTCTGTTCCTGAAAAGAAAATGTTCACCTAAACATATAATTACCAAGTAATAATTGCTCCATTCTCCAGTTCTTACTTTATCCCTTGCACACTCAGGGCCACCGGAAGTTCATAGCATCAAAATGGCCCCTCAAAATATCACATGATAGATCTAAGAGATAACTTCAAGAGTAAAGTTATCATCAAAATCTGACAGCCCAAGAAAGTTCTCAATGTGAGGGGATGAAATGGGCCAAGAAAAAACACGTAGTATTAGTTTGGAAGTTGGAATGCCAGAGCAGAGACAAGAGTTCTGAATTAGGACATGTAGGATGTAATATGGGCATGCAGGATTATCTGAACCTCTGGGGAATAGTCATTAGATCTTTTGCTTGGCACCAGAGGCCTCAGTGCATGGCTGTGGAGGGATTGCTAAGCACTCAGCTCGGTCAGGACCCAGATTCACTCTGGTTTTCTTACCTCAAGTTGCTTTCATTACCTACTCTTGTCTCTTTGGCTCATTTGAGCTGCGGCCCTATTGGAGGAGAGTTTATACTGCAGACAGAAGAGGCAGTCAAGCAACCCGATGTCTTGACCTGGTTACTTGAAAGTATGAGATTTTTAAAATATATATATTTTATCTTAAAGATGTGGAGTACAATTCAGGATTAGGTTTACAAGTGTGAGATTTTTTTCTTGAAAACTATTTCTTCATGTACAGAGGACTTATCTGGAGTTATCAGATCTATCGGTCTCTTCCCAATTCTGCAGATTTACATGAAGAAATAATATAGTTATTAAAAAAAAGTGTTATCCAGTGTGGAGCCTCCTGCCTGTAATCCCAGCACTTAGTGAGGTGGAGGTGAGAAGATTGCCTTAGCCCAGGGGTTTGAGACCAGCCTGGGCAACTTGGAGAGACCTTGTCTCTACATGTCTCTACAACAAATAAATAAAAATTAGCTGGGCATTGTGGCACTCACCTGTGATTCCAGCTACTTGGAAGACTGAGGTGAAAGGATTGCCTGTGTCCAGTAGGTCGAGGCTGTGGGATCCGTGAGCGTGCCACTCTACTCCAGTCTGGTGAGTGAGAGTCTGACTCAAAAAAAAAGTAATGTATTTTAAAGGATCTGGAGTTGTAGGTGATATCATCAATTCATCCTTATTAAGCATAGTGACTTTCAAGCAGGCCAAAGAGATGATATTAAATAATAGAATTTGACTTTTTGGACTATATGTTGTGAGCCCGATTCCTGGGTTTTTGGTAAGGAACTGGCAGTGTTTCGTGATGACCAGGAAGAATGCAGTTGGCAAGAGATTATTTACATTAGTAGAAGTCTCAATTGAGGGATACAAATGTCCAGATAAAATTATTAAAACAATTCCTATGGAGGAAGATAATTGTAGCATAGAAAAGTGCTAGTAAGGAGAACTGGCCGTTAAATCTAAGGAGTAAACAGAAGGAAAGAATATTGAAGGCAGTATAAGCTATATTAGTCACAGCAAACTAATCACATTTTCTTCTTTTACATATATATAAAGCAATAAATGAGAAGCAGAATATTCTTTAACTTAAAGAAGTTTACTTTCATGGGTTAAGTGCACAAATGTGATCTGATAACACAGCTAGGTGGATTCACACCAGGGAGCTTATATTTCTATTTGTCCAAGAGAAGTCTCTGGCGACAGTTCAGAGATCCTTTCTTCATCTTGGTCTTCGTAAAATTTTACTGAGGAGTTAGACTGAGTCATAAATCATATCCTATCTGACTTTGAGACTGGCTCAAAATCCAAGATTAACAGCAAATACTAAAATAATAGAACTAGGATTAAAAATGCTATGAACAAGGCTAAAAGGAAGGCTTAAAAATCTGTGAGACAAATTGTAGCAGTGATAAACGTAATGGTCCGCAGTTAGCTTCAAATAGTCAACTGCCTTAGTGCAGAATGGGAAGGCCAGACTTCAAGCAGTAGAAAGATCTAAGAGGGTTAAGGTAATTACAAGTTCAGTGTGAACTGACAGCGTGACCTGGCTTTGAAAATAAGGCCACCAGGTTTAGACTGTACCAATAAATGCATAACGTGATAACAAATGAAAACAGAATCTATTGTATTGTCAACTATGTAAATAATAGCCATACCTTGAGTACTATGCCTAGTTTTGACGCCAAATTGTTTAACTGTGTCAACCAAGACAGTAGCATACTAGAAGTCCTATCGTGAGAGGAACAAATGAGGCAAAACATTTTAGCTCAAAAGAAAAGGTAACAGTTGTGTTCAGACACCTTTGAGGACTTTCAGACTATGAGGAAAAGAAAATCATTTCATTCTTTTTGGGTTTGGAGCACATCTCCAGTAATGTTTAAAAAGTAAATACAAGAATAATAAAAAGGAGATCTTCCTAATGATTTCAGCTGTCCCACGATGCTTTAGGCTAGCTCACATATTAGTGAGCATCCTCTCTCTGGAGGCTAAACCCGGGTTGAAGTACTTTCATACAGCACTGCTGTAGGGGATTTCAGCACTGTGTGAGAGATTAGACTGGAAATTCTCAAACCTTCCTTTCATCTCTAAGTGTCCCTAATTCTATTCCTCACCCTCATCGCAGAGCTGCCACTTTTGTTTAAAATGTAGCTATGCACTTACTTTTTTTTAAGTGTAGGTGTATGTTTGTGTTTGCATGTGTGTATCCAAGTGTGAATGTATTTGTATATGTGTAAATGCTCACACAAGCATGTGAACACATGCAGAAGCCAGTGCCACACCATAGAGACAGAGCACAGATGGAGAGAACATGGTTCTCCCACCTCCCTTTCCTTCTCTCTCTTACAGCACCTCCTTTTTATAGTTCTGTGTCTAAAGCCACTCCCCTGCGTGCTGTTGAAACCATTCTTATCACCTGGTCTGACTACGTTCTGCAGAGAACTGAGCTTAATGATAAAATGACAGAAAAAAAAACAAGTGGAGTCTCAGAGCTGGCAAAAATGAACGTACACCTAAGCTAACCCTTCAAAACATGTAAATTTTTCCCATGAAATTTTTGGCCAATAATGTTTTCATAAGAAGCAAAAAAGACATTCTTTCAAAATACAGAGCTGCTAGAAATAGACATGTTCTGAGATGGGTAATCCTGGCCATGGCTGCATTTTAAGCCAAGCAATTTCATTGTGTCTTCTGGAAAAAAAAACAACAAAAAACTCTGCTTTTTTTTTCTTCACAAAGCTGCAAAATATTTTCACAGAAAGCAGCTCAGAAAGAAAGGATATTTTTACCATTTCTCATTTCTGTAAAATTTCCATGAGGTTTTTATCTTTTCTGATTTTGTCAGAGGTAAGGATTTTTTTTTCATATAGCTGCAATTTCAACCTTCTGAACATTAAGCAGATATAAATTATCTACAAGGGTAAAAAGTCTTTGATTAACAAGCTAGGGAATTGCAGGTATTAAAATTGCCCCCCAGAGGGAGCCCATATCGTTCCATGAATGCATTATACATCTACTTTGAATTACAAAGAAAAATTAATTAAAAAGTATATGTTTATAAGTAATGTGTGTTCCCCTGAGTTCATTCTAAAAGCCACATATATGCAGAATCTAATAAAAATTAAATTGTGTAAGCTGCATATTTTACTTCAGCAACATGAGGAAAAAGATAAAAGCAGATGCTACCTAATGTTTTGTTTGAGAGAGTTTCCTCAATACCCCAACAGATCTCAATGGATTTTAGTACTCGACACCCACTGGAGAATTCTGTGTGTGGCGGAAACAAGGTCTGCAGCTTGCAGCTACCTTACAAAGAGTGATTCAGTGTGACTGTGAACAGCTCTGCTTCCAATTCAGCTATCTGCCATACTCTAAATTATTCTGACCATGTCCACACAGGTATGGCAGAGTGGGTGGATAGAAGAATTCAGCAGGCTCGATTTACAAGACATCACCTACACTAGGAAATAGCAAGCAGTTCTGCTGATTGTTGGCCATTTTAACAAGTCCAACCTCAGACACAGTCTTTCCTTCATGTCTGATCTGTCAGACAGTGTGGCCTTAGCATCTCTAGACGTATGTGGGTCTAGAAGCAATAAAAGTATTATGACATTCAACACTTTCACATATTTTGTTTATTCCATAGCTATCTCATTTCGTTACCTTTTTGTGCCTTTTTTTTTCCTTCCAGAGCTTTTTCCCCTTTCAGTTGCCATGGAAACAATTTCCTCGGTAGGGGAGGAGCCTAATGGCATCCAGGAGTGTGAAGTAAAGTCAATTTATATCATGGTTTGTGAAATATTGGGAGTTTGTAATGGTTGTTATCACCACATATGGTAAATCAATCTCTCTCTAGAGCAAATTTCTAAATATTGATATGAGTATAGGAGTGATAGAATTATATAGAATCATGAATCTCAGCAACTTGCATGGCAACCTTGAAGGTATACATTTCTATTTTGTTTTACTTGTATAAACAGAAAATAAAATAGAAAAGAGGCAAAATTTATGCTCTTTTTAAATCTATTTTAAATTCTTCAAAGGCATCAATTGGTTTCTAACAAAGAGTATAGAGTTGTTTTTATTATACAAATTAAGAAGTCCTCTCTGATCACTCATAAAGTTTATATATGTATGTAAATGTGTAATTTTTCACATATAGCTTATATATAGCACAGTAGCTATGCCATCTCCACTCACATTCTCACTTTAAATCAACTGGTATTAGGATAACCATGTTAATTTAGAAAATGCAGCCTTTAAAATTTTGTCAAAACATGTGCACTTCACACAAGCAAGCAAGGTGATTACATTTTCAGGTTTTTAAATAGCTTGGTTTGTCCCTCTTGTCTAACCAAAATTTGTTTATTTGGTTTTGCTGCTAGCTCGTTCTGCTTTCTGTTTTCTCTCAAAGAACCGTGAATGATGAGACGACAAAATATTGGATTATTTGTGCTCTTGAAACAGATGCCACCTGAGTTGTGACAGGTATTTTAAGTATAATCATCAGCATTTGCTTAACACTCTCATTTGAACATTTTCAAATCTTGGGCATATTCTTGTTCATTTACCACCAATATGAGTCACCTCTTGGGTGTGAAGAGAGAGCTAGGAATAAAATGGGAACATGGAATGCAGGTGTAAAGGGAACAGTAACAGAGAGGAGTTAGAACTGTCTTGAAAAGTTTGGCTGGCTCCAAACGCAGATGTAAAACAACCAGGGGGAGTGGAAAAAACTTTTTTTTTTTTCTGAAAAAGCATCCTATGTTAACTTTAATGAACATAGAAATTATGGCTTTAGCTGACATTTTTGAATAGCAACTATTCTTCTTAAAATATTTCTGTTTGGTACTCTACTCACATTTTTTCCCACTTGCAGAACATCATCAGAGGCTGACTGCATCTTTGAAATGTTGTGTAATCTTATTCCCTTTTTGGATTTGGGAAAATGTTTAATATTTTATTATTTTTTGAGATGAAGTTTCTTTAGCTTGAAAAGGGTAGCTGGGGAAGAAACTTTAAAGTAAACATTTCTAAATATAGTTTGAGAGTTGCACAAATACAATGTTAAAAATTAGAAAATGAAATTCTATGCAATTAAAGACAAGAAGGAGAAGCCTAGAGCGAGGAGATGAACAAAAGCCCAGGAAGTTTGTTTGATTTGTCTTAAAATGCACTTCTGATTTCTGCAGAAATTCAGAGGCAGGACCCTGGCTTTCAGGATATCCCTTCTTTCTCCTTTGTCCTCTCCTGACCTGAGAAATGCTGTTTAAAGGGGTACCACCATCTCTCCCTTCCTTTGTATCACATTTGTTGGTTTTCCAATTTCTTCTTACTGAAAGAGTAAATTCAGTAATAGGTTTGCTGGGTCGTTAGGGACTCTATTATAACATGCCAGGAGAGCAGGTTTGGAACAGCACTTGCATCCTGAACAGGGTGGAGAAGTGGATTCTCACCCAGAGAGGGCCCGAGGCTGGTGCACAGAGCGTGAGGCACGCTAGGCAGGCCGAGCAGAGAGAAGAATCTCTGCTGAAGAGATCAGTTATTATGCAAGGAGAGCTTGATGATCCAATCTTCCTTCCAGAGAAGCATGTTTCAGCACAGCTGGGGTGTGCATTTTTCCACAGCAGACAGATAATGTCCAGCCTTGTGCACAGATTTTACAATACCTAGTATAAAAATAAAGAACCTATTTGCTATATCTTTGTCCTTTACTGTCTATTTTCACTGTTGAATAAATCAAGCTGTTTCTTTCATGCACACCTTTTTAATTATTATTTTTAATTCTCTATAAGCCTGAGCGTGTGCTGAAAACAGCTCGGGGCTGTTGCTGGATTATTAGTCTACTCTGGAGGTAAATAATGGCAAGGGAAGTGCAACTTCCTTGCCTCTTTGGCCTGATCTAGCATAGGCCACCAAAGAAACTTCTTGAAACCAGTGGCATTCGTTCAGATCTCTCCAGTGAGAACCACTGTTGATGTCAGCTGATATCAGCACGTAGGTGCTGTTGGTCTGTGTATTCTTAACTGTTTTAAATAAGGCCAGTGGAATCAGGATGTTTACCCTCATCTCCCACCACAGTGTGAATGATACATATGTGGCAAGAGATAAGGGTGTCAATTTAGGGAATATCTGAATCCATTGCTCAAGGTAAGTAAAAGAGAGGATATAGATTTTCTATTTTTCTTTTTCTTTTCCTTTTTTTTTTTTTTTGAGTCAGAGTCTCACTCTGTTGCTCAGGCTGGAGTGCAGGCCACCTTGGCCTCAATTTGCTGAATTCATGCAATCCTTCCACCTCAGCCTTCCAAGTAGATGGAACTACAGGTGAGTGCAACCATGCCCCGCTAATTTTTTAATTTATTGTAAAGATGAGGTTGTGCCAAATTTCCCAGGTGGGTCTTGAACCCGTGGGCTCAGGCAATCCTCTCACTTCAGCCTCACAATGTGCTGGAATTATAGGTGTGAGCCACCGCACCTGGCCCCTATTTTTCTTTTTTTAAGGAGACATTTTCATCTTTAGCAATACAACATTCAACTGGTAAAATTAGAAAGGATCCAAAGTTCCTTCCCTATGTTTATCAGTCATTTGTTTGGCTTTAGTTTTGAATGAATAAAGATCACGAATAATTTGAGGAGAAGGAAACATAGTGGCCTGAATCTGGTCAGAGCATAGTCTACTTTCTTGTTCAAAAATTCTTCTGATCACAGACATGGGTGGATTCATGCACAGTAAGTAGGGAGGAGATGCCTCACTTTCTTTTTTTTTTTTTGAGTTGGAGTCTCACTCTGTCGCCCAGACTGGAGTGCAGTGGCCGCTCCCGGCCACCGCAGCCTCGACCTGCTGGGCTCCGGCGATCCTTCCGCCTCAGCCTTCCAAGGAGCTGGAACTACAG
>CAUYQG010125307.1:0-27123 GCA_963574415.1 Tarsius wallacei | reverse complement strand
TCCTTGTCCCCCAGGAAACCACTGATCTGTTCTCCTTTCCTGAGATTTTCTGTACATTTATATTTTCCAGAACGTCCTATAAATGGCATCATACATTATTTAGACTTTCGAGTCTGGATTCTTTCACTTAATTCCTGCATTTGAGATGCATGCATGGTGTCTGCTGTGTGGGTGTACCACAGTCTATCCATTCACTGGCTAAAGGACATTTGGGCTTTGTCCAATTATGGGCAATTATGAATAAAGTTGATCTAAGCATTTGCCTAAAAGTTACTGTGTGAAAATAACAGGTTTCATTTCATTTGGGTAAATAACCAGGAGTGGGACTGCTGGCCCTGATGGCCAGTGTGTGTTTATAAGGAACCACCAAGCTGATTTCCAGAGTGGTGGTGGCACTCTTCATTCCCACCAGCACAGTGTAACGGTCCCAGTTGCTCTGCCTCGCTACCAGCTCTGGACATTGTCAGTATTTGTTGTGCAAGCAATGCTAATAGGTCTGTAGTAGTATTTCGTTGTGGGTTTTTTTTTTTTTTTTTTTTAGTTGGAGTCTCACTCTGTCACCCAGACTGGAGTGCAGTGGCCGCTCCCGGCCACCACAGCCTCAACCCAACGGGCTCCGGTGATCCTTTCGCCTCAGCCTTCCAAGTAGCTGGAACGACAGGCACACGCTACCACGCCCGGCTATTTTTTTGATTTATTGTAGAGATGAGGTCTCACCAAGTTGCCCAGGCGGGTCTTGAACCCGCCGGCTCAGGCGATCCACTCACCTCAGCCTCCCAAGGCGCGGGATTACAGGCTGAGCCACCGAGCCCGGCTCGTTGTGGTTTTAATTCATATTTCCCTAATGGAAAACGATGTTAAACATCTTTTTTGGGCTTATTTACCATCCATGTGACCTCTATAGTGAGGTGTTTGATGAAGCCTTTTTCTCGTATATGATTTGGTTCTTTGTTTTCTTGCTGCTGAGTTTTGAGACTTCTTCATATATTCCGATTATCCTTTGTGAGATATGTGATTCATAAATATTTTCTTCCAGTCTGTGTTTGCCTTTTTATTTAACAATATCCTTCTTCTTTTGCAAGATTGGTTTTTTTGTTTGTTTGTTTCTGTTTTTTTGAATAGGAGTCTCACTCGTGCCCGCTCCTGGTCACCACAGCCTCGACCTCCTGGACTCAGGCATTCCTTCCACCTCAGCCTTCCAAGTTGCTGGAACTACAGGCACACACCACCACACCCGGCTAATTTTTTTATTTATTGTAGAGATGGGGTCTCACCAAGTTGCCTGGGCTGGTCTCAAACCCGTGGGCTCAGGCAATCCTCTCACCTTGGCCTCCCAAAGTGCTGGGATTATAGGTGTGAACCACCACGACTGGCCTGCAAAATTGTTTAACTATTCTAGTTTTTCTGTCTTTCTGTATAAATTTTAGAATATACTGTCTATATGAACAAAAAAACTCTTGCTGAGATTTTGATAGGAATTAAGCTAAATTTGTAGATCATTTTGGAGATAATTGAGAGTCTTCCAATCCATGAAAATGCTCTCTCTTCCCATATTTAAATATTTTGTGATTTCTTTCATCAGCATTTTGTAGTTTTTGACACACAGATGATGTGTATGTTTTGCTAGATTTATACCCAAGTATTTCATTTGTACAGCAAGTTATTTTAAATGGTATTTTTTTTAATTTTAGATTTTTTTGCTGTTGTTTGTGTTAACGTTTTTATTGATTTCCATTCCAAAGGGAATTATTAAATGTATTTACTTCTTTATTTTAAAAAGTGATTTTAAATTGTATGTAAATTATAAAACATGATAAATTTGCAGAACAAAAGTAGGCTAGTTACTTGGCATAACGAGTTTTTAAATCACCATCTTCCACCTCCACCCTAAGGATAACCTTCTAATTGGTATTCAGCCATGCTGTAATAGCAGGATTTCACTGAGACTTTTTAAATGCCATCTTTCAGTGGCAAACGACAACCACATGACCAAAAGAGTCTCGATCACTTTGCCATCCTTAATTTCTCCTACAAAATCTGTTTCTTCACACCCCACCCCCCTTCTGTATATGATCCAGTCTAACAAGAGACTTATAGTTTCTTCTGCATGGGGCTTCATCAAACACTTCTTCCAGATGAAAACTAATTCCATGTTCTTGAGTGTGCTGAGTTCTGATCACCACTTTGTCTCCTTCCTGACAGATCATCACTGTTGGTTTGGCCACATTTCCCACCTGCCTAGTGGCAAAGCCCACACCTAGAGCCTTCGGGTTCTGCCTGTCCATCAGCTTCCAGGGAACACAGAAAGCCTCTGTCATTCTTGCCCCTCCCACTCTAGCCTCGGAATAGATCAGAGAGACAGGAGCAAAGATCTTTGGTCTTATCACCACTGCGATTCAGAAGATGCCGTTGCCTAAATGTTGATTCTAATTGTACATTGCTGGTCTTTATAAATGTGATTGATTTTTGTATGTTGACCTCATTTCTTGTGGGGAAAACATTCAGGCTTTCACCATTAAGAATGATGTTAACTAGAGATTTTTGGTAGATGGCCTTTATCAAGGTGAGGAAATTCCCTTCCACCCCAGTTTACTGAGTTTTTTGTTTTTTTGGTTTTTTTTTCACAAATGAGTTGAATTTTGTCAACCACTTTTTCTGCATCTAATGATATGATCATGCGGTTTTTTTCTTCTTTGTTTATATGGTGGATTATGTTGATTTATTTACAAATATTGAATCAGCCTCACATTCCTGGAAAACCTCACTTGGTGGGATGTACTACTGTTTTCTTACTGATATATGTATGTAATGATTCGGAATCTCACTGTCACCCAGGCTGGAGTGCAGTAGCACAATCACAGCTACCCCAGCCTCGACCTGCTGAACTCAGGCAATCCTTCCACCTCAACCTTCCAAGTAGCTGGGACTACATGTGCCTGCCACTATACCCAGGTAATTTTTAAATTTATTGTAGAGACGAGGTCTCGCCATATTGCTCAGGCTGGTCTCAAACTCCTGGGCTCAGGCAGTCCTCCCATCCCAGCCTCCCAAAGTGCTGGGATAACAGGGGTGAGCCACCGCATCTGGCCATATTACTCTTTTTATTTATTGAAGGATTCAACTTGCTTATGTTTTGTACCTGTGTTCATGAGGACTGTTAACTGGGACTACTCAGTTTACCTTTTTCATCTTGGGTAGATTTGGGTAGTTTGTGATTTTTTGAGGAATTGATCCATTTGTATACATTGCTTAATTTGTGTGTAAAGACTTATTCATAATAATTCCCTTTATCCTTTTAACATCTGGAGCATCTGTACTTATTTCTCCTGTTTCATTCCCAATGTAGGTAATTTGTGTCTTCTCTCTTTTTTGTCTATTCTTGCTAGAGTTGTATCGGTTTTGTTGATGTGTTCAAAGAACCATCTTTTGGTTTCATTGATGTTCTCTCTCTTTATTTTTTATTTTTTGAGTTGGAGTCTCACTCTGTCACCTAGGCTGGAGTGCAGTGGCACACTGCTCATGGCCACCGCAGCCTCGACCTGCTGGGCTCAGGCAATCCTTCTGCCTCAGCCTTCCAAGTATCTGGTAATATAGGCACATGCTGCCATACCTGGCTAATTTTTTGATTTATTATAGAGACAAAGTCTCGCCAAGTTGCCCAGGCTGGTCTCAAACCCATGGGCTCAGGCAATCCTCTCACCTCAGCCTCCCAAAGTGCTGAGATTATAGGTGTGAGCCACCGCGCCTTGCCAGATATTGTCTCTTATTTTTTAATTTTCAATTTCATTGATTTATGCTCTTATCTTTTCCTGTTTCCATCTTTCTGCTTGCCTTGTGTGTATTCTACTCTTCTGTTATAGTTTCTTAAGGTGGAGCCTTATTTATTTAAAACTTTTCTTCTTTTCGAAAATAGGCATTTAATGCTTTAAATTTCCCCCTAAGTTCTGATTTAGCTATATCTACCAAATTTTGATATGTTATCTCTTCATATGTATTCAGTTCAAAATATTTCTGTGGATTTTCTGTTGTTTTTCTGCAGATCTGGATTTCCATCTGATATAATTCCCTTTATCCTGAAGTGCTTCCTTTAGCTTTTATTGTAGTAGAGTTCTGCTGGTGACAGATTCTCTAGCATTCTTTTATCTGAAAATACCTTTACTTCATCCTCCTTTTTGAAGGATATTATCACTGGATAAAGAATTCCAAGTTAACAGCTTTTTTTCCTCAGTAATTTAAAGGTATTGTGCCATTGTCTTTTGATCTTCATCATTTCTCCTGAGAAGTCAGCCATCTTTCTTATTGCTGACCCCCTCTTCATTGCCTGTGGAGTTTACTGAGTTTCTTGGACCTGTAGATTGATATTTTTTGACAAATTTGTGGAAACATTGGTCATTGCTTCTTCAAATATATATTTTTTTAATTTCTCAGTTTCTCTTTTCTCTAATTCTGGTATTTTAATTACATATGCATTAGGCTTCTTGATACTGTCATTGAGACTCTGTGCATAGTTTTGTCAGTATTTTTTCTCTTTGTTTTCAGTTCGGATAATTCCTGTTGATCTTTAAGTTCTTCTGTAATGTCCAATCTTCTTTTAAACCCATCAAGTGAATTTTTTATTTTTTTTGAGTTGGAGTCTCACTCTGTCGTCAAGGCTAGAGTGCAGTGGCACACTCACAGCCACTCCAGTGTCAATCTTTTGAGCTCTGACAATCCTTCTGCCTCAGCCTTCCAAGTAATTGGAACTACAGGCGTGCGCTACCATGCCCAGCTAATTTTTTAATTTATTGCAGAGACGAAGTCTTGCCAAGTTGCCCGGGCTGGTCTTGAACCCACAGGCTCAGGCAATCCACTCACCTCAGCCTCCCAAAGTGCTAGAATTACAGGCTTAGCCACCGAGCCCGACCTAATTTTTAATTTTTTAAGTGTTGTTTTGTTCAGGTTTAGAAGTGTCATTTGGGTTTTTTTTTATAGTTTTATTTTTCTGCTAAGATTCCTATCTGTTAACTCTTTTCTATCCTTTAATTCTTTCAACATGTTGATAATTGTTGTTTTAACATGTCTTTCTAATAATTCTAATAATATAAATGTAATAATTCTCACTCCTTTATCTCTATTATGGTCACATTTTCCTGCGGTTTCTCATGTATTTTAATTTTTCATTATATTTTGGACATTATTAAATGAAAGGTATGTTGTAAGGAATCTGGATTATGTTGTCATAATATAAATGCTGTTGATTTTTAGTTTGGCAGGCAGTTAAATTACTGACAGATCCACTTAATCTTCACAGATTTTATTTTAGGCTTTGTTAGAGTATATTTGTTTTGACTTTGTCCTTAGGTCTAGAGCATCCTCTTACTTGACCACATGGTTCTAACTCCTAAAACATGGCTTTTCTGGGGTTTTAGCTGAATGCCAGAAGTGCTTAGGGAGGTATCTTCATTCTGGCTGAGCCAATACTCCAACTCTTCCCATCACTGCATGAATTCTGCTATGTCGTTTCAGGTTTCTGTCTCCCTGTCCACCTCCTCTCCCCGCCCAGCTCTCCTCTTGGCCTCATAGAATCTCATCCTGAACACGTGAAGCACAGCTCTTGGCCAAGGCACCCACTCAGACTTCTGGGGCCACCCTTCCATACAGCTCCTTCATTCCCAGGACTCTGCTCTGAAAATTCCACCTGCCTCAGCAGCCCCAAACTCTGATCTTTGCCTTGTCAGCTCAGCAAACTACTGCTCCCTGGCTTGTGTCCCACCTCCCTGTGCCATGGTCTGAAAAGTGTCTCCAGGCAGATGTCCAGAGTGAATGCGGGGCTCACTTCAGTTTCCTTGCTCTCAAAGATCACAGCTCTGTGCTGTAGTCCAAAACCTGAAAACGCTTGCCTCGCATATTTCTTCCAGTTTTAAAGTTGTTCCTGGGCAACTTGGCGAGACCTCATCTCTACAATAAATCAAAAATTAGCTGGGCATGGTAGCACACGCCTGTAGTTCCAGCTCCTTGGAAGGCTGAGGCGGAAGGATCGCCGGAGCCCAGCAGGTCGAGGCTGCGGTGGCCGGGAGTGGCCACTGCACTCCAGTCTGGGCGATGGAGTGACTCCAACTCAAAAAAAAAAAACAAAAAACAAATAAAGTTGTTAGCACTGGGAAAGTAAGTCTGGCGCTCACTATCCCATCGAGACGGGAAGCAGAGAAGTCTAATCCAGTATGTTTTATTTTGGTTAATTGAGGTATCATTTACATACAACAAAATGCACTGCTGTTAAATGTTCAGCTCAGTGAGTTTTGACAATTGTATACACCCTTGTAACCACCATCCTCTGTACTGCTTTCTTTCACAGTGCATTAGTGCTGCCTGTACTAGAACTTTGTATAAATGGAATCATACAGTATAAACTCTTTTACATCTGGCTTTTTTGCTTAGCATAGTATATTTGAGACGTATCTGTGTTGTTGCATATTATCAGTCGTCCCTTTTTTTTTTTATAGAGACTAGTATTCTGTTATGTAAATGTGTCACAGTTCCATGCTGCCACTGATTGTTTGGGTAGTTTCTCATTTTGGATTATAAACAAAGCTACAGTGAATATTCTTGTACAGGTCTTTTTGTGGACATATGTCTTCACTGGTCCTTGGTAAACAGATCATAACGTTGATGTGTGTTTTAACTTTATAAGAAACTTCCAAGCAGTTTTCCAAAGTGGTTGTGCCATTTTACACCTCCACCAATAATATATGAGCATTCCAGTTGCTCCACACCCTTACCAACGTTTGATATTGATGGTCTTTTTGAAATGATAGATGATTGGTGTTTGGCTTTGGATCATTTGCCTTTCTTTCATGATTACTGCTGACAAGCACCTCTTCCTGTGCAAGTTGGTGACAATTTGTATATCTTCTTTTGTGAAGTGTCCTAGTCTCTTGCCTGTTTTTAAAAATTGAGTTTTTAGTCTTATTATTATTGATTTATCAAAGTTTATTTTATATTTTGGAAATGAGTCCTTTGTCAGATACATGTGCTGGAGCTATGTCTTACCAGTCTATGACTTACCAATTGCCTTCCTTGAGGACGATCAGTTTTTCTCTGTGTTTGTCTGTTTTCTTTCTCACTGATTTATACTCTTATTTTTATTATGATTTATACCCTTGTTTTTATTATGTCCTTCCTTCTACCTACTTTGAATTTAATTTGCTCTGCTTTCTTTAAATTTGGAAAAGCTTAGCTCTAGAAGCTTATGCCATTGGTTTTACACTCTTTTTTTTTTACATTCTTTTTTTAATGAAGGAATTTTAAGGCAATAAATTTTCCTCTAAGGTCAGCTTTACCCACATCCAGCAAATTTTGATAATTTCTTTTTGCTGTCATTCAATTCAAAATATTTCAAAAGTTACCTTTTGATTTTTTTATCTTACCTATGGGCTAGTTCGAAGTGTATTGTTTAATTTCCAAATACCTGAGATTTTCTAAAAACCTCATTTTTAATAACTTAATACTATTGTGATCCAAGTTTGTTTTGTGTTCTGGCATCTGGTATATCTTGGTAACCACAGGATGTGCTCTTGAGAAGAATGGTTATTCTGCAGTTGTTGTACAGTATCCTATAAATATCAGTTAGGTCAGATTAGTTGATAGTATTTTCCAAATCTTTTATATCTTTACTTGTACCATTTATTAGAAAAGAACGCTAAAATCTTCAGCTATGATTGTAGCTTACCTGTTTCTTACTTTAGTTCTGAATATTTTGCTTCAGGTATTTTAAAGCTGTGGTACTAGATGCTGTATATTTCAGATTATTCTGTCTTCGTCTTCTTTGTTTTGAGTCAGAGTCTCACTGTGTTGCCCAGGCTAGAGTGCAGTGGCCCGCTCACGGCCACCGCAGCCTCGACCTGCTGGGCTCAGGTGATCCTTCCACCTCAGCCTTCCAAATAGCTGGAACCACAGGGGCACATCATCCCGCCCAGCCAATTTTTTTGATTTATTGTAAAGATGAGGTCTCGCCAAGTTGCCCAGGCTGGTCTCGAACTCCTGGGCTCAGGCAAACCTCTCGCCTCTGCCTACTAATGTGCTAGGATTACAGGCGTGACCCACCGTGCCCGGCCTGTCTTGTCATCATTAATCTCCACATTTCTTACCCTTTTCCCACCCTTTTTCTGTGTCTTTGTGTCAAGAGTATCCTTTCTGTAGGTAGCATATAGTGGGGCCTTGCTTTTCCACACCCAGTCTGAAAAGTCTGCCCCTTAATCAAAGGAAGCACTTCGTTTTTCATAGCCATCCCGGCTGCTGTGTGTACATCTAACCCACCACGTGGTTCTCCCAGGTGTGCATACTCGTACTTTGCCTCCCCAACCTGCCTCTGATGGACCCCTGAGTTGCCTCCAACTCTCTCCCACCGGAAATACTGCTGCTGTGAACATCCCTGTGCATCTTACCCTTAGCTGGGGAAGAATCTTTGTGGGACGTTTGCCCACAGTGGGATGGGAGCTCACGAGGTTTGCCTAGCCTTCATTTGACTAAGGACTGCTGGATTTGACAGCATGTCTGTATGGTGGTGGGAAGAATCCAGAAAGGGGAAGAGGAAGAAGATAAGGGGAGAATTGCTGGAGCCACATGCTTCAGTAGGTGAGTGAGGTGGGGGGGGCCGCTGCACAAGTGGAGAGTCTGTCTTCCCCAGGAACAAGGACAGTTCATCCAAAGGGAAGGTGGGAGAGCCGGTGTCTGGGCCGGATGCGGGTGAGTCGGTAGGTCGGTGGTAAGAGCTTGAGGAAATTGTCTTCGGTGGCTTCTATCTTCTCAGGGAAGTGGGGAGTTCCGAGGGTCAGGATGGGGAAGGAGAGACTGGACACTGAAAGGCAAGGAAGGTGTGCAATAGTTCTTTCAGAGATCAGGAGCATGTGTGGGCCAAGGAAACAACCCGATGGCTGGGCAGCTTTCACGGTGCTCGTGCTGTTAGTGGACAGCCCAAGCAACACAAGCTGTCTCCCGCTCGGCTCACGGGAGAGGCTGGGCATGGAACGTGCTCATCACAGGGCCCGTACCCTGCAGTGTGAGAGGCAGCAGATAACGGTGGACTCGCCGTTTTGTGTGGTGCAAGGGGGGACGGGTTGGGGAGGCGAGCGGGGTGGTGATGGTGCAGCGGGGCTCACGCCTCCCATGCCAGGGGGCAGGTGACGTTCTCCTATGATGTGAGCATGCTGCTCAGCAAGATGTGGGTGCTCAGTGCTGCTTTGTCCGTAGCTTGATTTTGTGTTGTAAAAGTGATGTGTCTCATACCATTAGGCCGGGCTCGGTGACTCAGCCTGTAATCCCTCGCTTGGGAAGGCTGAGATGAGTGGATTGCCTGAGCCCGCGGGTTTGAGACCCGCCTGGGCAACTTGGCGAGACCTCATCTCTACAATAAATCAAAAATCAGCTGGGCGTGGTAGCGCACACCTGTAGTTCCAGCTACTTGGAAGGCTGAGGCGGAAGGATCACCGGAGCCCAGCAGGTCGAGGCTGCGGTGGCCGGGAGCGGCCACTGCACTCCGTCTGGGCGACAGAGTAAGACTCCAACTCAAAAAAAAAAAAAAAAAAGAAATTAGGCAAATGTAAACAAAATCATAAATGAAAAAGCAAGGATCACCTGAAATCCCACCTCCCTCCAAAGGTAGCCATGGTTAGTTAACTTTCTTTTTTTTTGAATTGGAGTCTCACTCTGTCGCCCAAGCTGGAGTACAGTGGTGTGCTCACTGCCACTGCTTGGTTCAGGTGGTCCTTCCACCTCAGCCTTTGAAGTAGCTGGAACTACAGGCACGTGCCATCAATTTTTCAAAATTTATTGTAGAGATGAGGTCTCGCCAAGTTACCCAGACTGGTCTCGAACCCCAGGGCTCAGGCAATCCTCTTGCCTCCACTTCCCAAAGTGCTGGGATTACAGACGTGAGCCACCGCATCCGGCTGGTGTATGTTTTTAAAGGAAAGGTCTGGCTGGGCTTGGTGGCTCAGCCTGTAATCCCAGCACTTTGGGAGGCCGAGGCAAGTGGATTGCCTGAGCCCGTGGGTTTGAGGCCAGCCTGGGCAACTTGGTGAGACCTTGTGTTTGCAATAAATCAAAAATTAGCCAGGTGTAGCATACTAATTAGCCCGGTAACGCATGCACCTGTAGTTCCGGCTACTAGGAAGGCTGAGGCAGAAGGATTGCCAGAGCCCAGCAGGTCAACACTGGGGTGACTGTGAGTGTGCAACTGCACTCCAGCCTGGGCGACAGAGTGAGACTCCAATTCAAAGGAACAGTCAAAGGTCCTGGTCTGACCTCCTACCCAGATGTAGATAACACCCCTACGCCAAATGCAACTGAACAGCATCATGTTAGACTTTGGTGGGCCAAGAGGGGCACCCTCCCCATCACTGGGGGAAGTCAGGGAGGGCTACCTGGAGGAGGTGGTCTAGCCATTCATCTTGAAGTTCAAGGGTCCCTCATACCTCGCTTGTTCTTTTCCCCTCCCGTTTCCCCTTGTTCGGTGTCTCTCCGGAACAAGAACAGTTGCTACTCCCCATCCCACTGTGCGGCTGAGAGGGTGGGTACAGTTGAGGTGAGGTGAGTGGAGAGGGCTCACTCTGTGGGTAGCAAGGAAGATGGAGAAACAACTCCCAAGCTTGCCACCCTGTCATAGGTCCTCCATTTGTGCAGTGCACAGCCTGTGTGGCTGTGTATGGCAGTCATGCAAGGAGAGACCCTCCACCCCCTATTTCAGCCCAGTCCCTGATACCAGCCCCCAGCAGAGCAAGATGGAGGAGCAGCGCTGCATGCCCCATCCCCTTGGGTCTGTCTCCCTCCAGACAGCAGCGACAGTGAACTGGAGCTATCCGCGGTGCGTCACCAGCCGGAGGGACTGGACCAGCTTCAGGCACAGACCAAGTTCACAAAGAAGGAGCTGCAGTCCCTCTACAGGGGCTTCAAAAACGTGAGTGCTCCCCTTTTCCCTGGGAGAGGCCCTGGAGACCCTGACCCACCCAACCATCCCTGTCTTTGGCTCCAGGCAGGAGGGACCCTCGCCCAGGGAAATCTGGAAACTTCTCCACAGTGCAGTGAATATGCTCGGGGCCTTTGGGGGGCTTACATTTTTTGGAAGAGCTCTCTGGGTGGTGGGGCAGACGCCACGTAAGGTGTTCTTTTTCCATGTCTCCAATACTGGTACAAAGGAGGAGAGTATGGGGGGCAGCTTGCCACGAGGAGACCGGCCCCTCTTTCTACCTACCCCCTCCTGCCTCTCACCTCACCCCTGCCCAGGCTTTCCCCAGCCCTGGGCTTGATGGGGCCCAGCGGGGCCCAACACTGCCTCCACCAAAGCGGGTGGAGAAACAAGTCGGGCATGGAGTGGGGGGCTGACTGAGGTCACTGAGGGGGTGACTTCCTGCCGCAGGAGTGTCCCACGGGCCTGGTGGATGAAGACACCTTCAAACTCATTTACTCTCAGTTCTTCCCTCAGGGAGGTGAGTCTGAACCAGGTCCCCTCCCCCCTCACCCCTCCTCCCCTCCAAAGCCCCACTGCATCCCTGTGGGTGGGTGGGAGGGGGCTCTTGCTACCCCTTGCATTCCAGGGGGCTGGTGCTCCCTCTGTCTGGACCCCCAGGTGGGGCCGCCTGGGCTGGAGAATGAGCTGTCAGGAAGCCCCGACTCACCCCAGCCCTCCCTTGCTGTCCCCAGATGCCACCACGTATGCACACTTCCTCTTCAACGCCTTTGATGCCGATGGGAATGGGGCCATCCGTTTTGAGGTAGGTCTCTGCTGACCCCTCCCTTGTGCCCTGTCTCTGCAGCCTGCAGAGGCAGTCTCCCAGCCCTCTGACGGCTGTTGAGTCAGACATGATCCTGGGTGGGAACGATTCAGCCTGCCACCCAGGGAGACGGTGGGTGATGCTTGTCTGGCCCTGGGCCAGTGAAATCAGGGACGTTTGACTTTGCTGTCTCTTTGCTTCCATTCGGTAAGTTTGCATCCAGCTCTGCCCAGCCAAGGGAGCTACTGATACACACTGAGGACCACCTGTGAGTGACCGACGTGATTTGCATTTTCAAAGGAGTCAAAGTTTAACTCAGGGTCTGGTTTGCTCTGGTTTGCTTGGTGGTGGGAGTTCAGATCCCCAGCCCCAGAATTTACCCCGTTACCCAGAAAACAGGCCAGGAACATCTAGAAAACATCCCAGCCCAAGCAGGCTCCAGAGGATCATCCCAGCTGAGTCTGTCCGTCACCTAGGCAGCTTCCCCACGAGGGCCTGATTCTCTGCACAGGTTGGACTCCGCCCCGGCCTGGCCACGGGGGATCATTTGAGAGAGGCCCCATCTGTGGAGCCCAGGCCCCTAAAAATAGCTGCAGGCGAAAAGCTGAAACCTCTTCAGAGAGGAAACCTGGCTGAGAGCCGGCCTGATCGATACCCGCCCAGCTCGGCTTCCAGGGCCAAGGGCGGCCGACAGGAAAGCGCAAAGCAAGCTCACGGGCTCAGAAAGCCCCTGGACGCACTGGGGTAATAATAACTCGTCGATAACACTGCTCGGTTTATTTTTATGCTGTGAGCCCGCTGGACACACTGACACACCTCGGCTTGCTCTGTGACCACAGCACCCCGCCCCCCCAGTCCACACTGAGGACTTTGCTTATATACAAATACAGTGTTTTCATCTCTGTTATTTTCAGCAGTGCCTGAAATACCAACACCGTGGCACATGGGAAAAATCCAACCAGTACAAGGGAGTAAGAGATAATTCATCGTCTTCCCCCATGCCCTTTCTCTCTGGTGTTCCCTTTAAGAGGCACCTGAGACCTTAGGAAATAATGTGTGAGAAGGAACCTGATGCAGTGGACCCAAGTAGGGCTTTGTGGGCTTGTTTTTCTTGTTCAGAAATGAGATGACTGAATGGTGCAGCAGAGCCCCTGAGCATGGCAGCTGCTCAGGAAGGTCACAGTGGTCCTCCTCACCCTTCTGTGGTCATCACTTTCGGTCCCTCCTAGGGAGGAGTCCTGGGGTCCTCTAAGGTGGCTCGCAGGTCTGTCAGTGGCCGAGTTGGGGTGCAGGTGTTGAGCTCCTCTGCTGAGCACCTTCTCAGCAAGTCATTCATCTCTGGCATCTTCCAGGCATTCTGCTTGCTTCTCTGCACATGAGACTAATTCCTCTGGTTTTGTACGGGTGTATTTGCCTTGAGGAACTTTTTTATTTCCAGGTGTTCTGCTCTGGGGAGGAGGAGAGCACATATCCCCATGGCCCCATCCTTGGATCGCCAGGGATTAGGATCAGAGGGAATCCTGCAGGGGTGGAGGAATGTAGAATCTGGTTGGAGGACACTCAGCCCCCCTCACTGCCAGGCCTCAGAACCTTCCAACATCCTCTTAAAATAAAAGTGATGTATGCAATGATCCCAGTCCTCTTTGTATATTCTTAGAGTCAAGACACATATTAATTACAGCTTACTGATATGGTAGGAGATCACACAGTCCATCCCTTCACCAAAATGAATATACAAAGAGACCAAATCAGCAAAACGAGCAAACCTGAGCAGAGTCGAGCAGGAGACACCATTCCACCTCCCACGTCAGAGTCTGGCTCCTGCTCTCGCCCCAGGAGTCTTCTGGGATTTGTCATCTACAGAGAGCCCAGCATGGGCAATACCACACACGGATCCACCTTAAAGCTCTGTGCCATCAGGGCCTTTCTAAGGCAACGAGTTTGTCTAGCCAGAGAAGTGCAAGCTTTCAGAATGATTCTTTAGATTGTTGGTGTCTTTTCAGTGTCCAGGATAAGGTCGGGCTGCCCAGGTTGGAAGTGGCAGCCCGGTGTGTGTCCAGAGCTGTGGTCGCTCCTTCATTTTCGCCCCCTTCACCCCCCACCCCCACCGTAAACTGCTCCACGTGCTGGCATCCCAGTCCCAGTCCTCAGTGTGAATGCAGCCACCAGAGGGCA
This sequence comes from Tarsius wallacei, assembly GCA_963574415.1. Classification (NCBI taxonomy): domain Eukaryota; kingdom Metazoa; phylum Chordata; class Mammalia; order Primates; family Tarsiidae; genus Tarsius; species Tarsius wallacei. The sequence goes on along the minus strand of CAUYQG010125307.1, from coordinate 13,201 downwards.
GGCCTGCCAGCCCAATGATCACACCCGCAGCTCCTCCTGCCTCGCTGAGTGCCTGCCCTGGGCCCTGCGGGCGCCCCTCCTGTGCACTTTGGAGTACCTGAGCCTGGAAGTCAGCTGTGTCTCTGCAGAAGCTCCTCACCCTGCCTGAGCCCTGCCTCCTGGGCAGCCACAGAGCAGAGGCTGTGGATGCGATGGGCTTCTACCCCTCGGAGTTGAGAGCTTGGAGTTAGCCACTAGTGATAGTGATGGTCGCCTGTGAAACTACTGTGTGTGGCCTGGGAATTCAGAAGCAGTGCACACTTGAACATGGGCTGACTGGGCTTGGGGTCATCTGGTGTTACTTTTATAAGTGAAGACCAGTCAATGGCCTTGTAGGAGATATTCTCACCCACTATCTCCTAGTACTGTCACTACTGTTCCACATACACAGACACACACACACACACACACACACACACACACACACACACACGCTAGAAGACACAGAATGGAGTCATTCCTCAGTGGCTGGCTTCAGACTCTGTGGCTGAACATGAGGTCTCTCCATGGTAGACAGACTACCTGACAGCCCTGTGTTACTGAAGACGAGTAGGACAGCAGTGCTAGTGCTTACCCGGGGCCCAAACATGAGAAGGATGTGATCCCATGCCATCACCTCCCATGGGGAAAGCTGGTCTAACCCCAGGGAAGAAGGCAGGACACAGTTTCAGGGATAACTTAAAACAGAGTGTTTATCATTCCCCAAACTTGGGCATGTAAGAAATATAGCATTGTTTCTCCTTTACAATATTTTCATCTTCTTCACTTATACAAAGATGTGACGTTGAGTCCAATAGACATGCAGGGTGTGCTCTGGAGATCAGTAGTTGGCCACCCTGCCTTGAAGTCAGTGCTTCTCTCCACGGCCCCCACAGCATGCTTCCCATCACTCTCTGACCGCCCAGTTTTAGCCACTGTGCATGGACCCCTCCCGTGGTGAGGAGGATTTGGGTCTCCCCCAAACACACACCTTTCCCATTCCCCGGCTTTCCAGTGACCCCAGGCTTAGGATCAGATGAGGACTTGGCTTACTCCGATGATCTGAATTTGACTCCCCACTGAGCCTGCCGTAAGCTGTGGTCACGTTTTTCTCTCCTTCGCCTGCAGCTAACATTAGTCCTAATGTTTCATTTGCCTGGTTTTCTGGGACCCCGTCGTTCATTTAAGCCCAGGGTCTTCTCCAGTCATCTGACACATCTGTCTGGCATCTCCCTGAGGATGCCTCTCCAGCCTCCCACAGCTCCATCCTGCATCAGGACTGGGTGCTCTCTGGGGCCCTCCTCCCCTCTCTCGTGGGTCGAGTCTTCTGGTTCTGGGATCCCTTATCTTCCTCTCTCTTGCTTTACTGTCTGTCAGGGGCACATCTTCCAGCAGCTTTCCATGGAAGAGTTTGTGGAAGATAACTCTGGGGCCTTTGGGTGTCTGGGAGTATCTTTATTCTGTTCTTACTCTTGTTTGGCATGTTGTAGGAACCAAGCTCCTGTGGGTCCCTGCTCTCCTGCAGGATGGCGGTGGCTCGTTCCCTGGGTGTCCTGCCTCCTGCGCTGTTGCAGAACCTTCTGATCCTGTGGATGGGATCTGATTTTGCTCTTTCTGTCTAGCTTTTTCTCTCTGGAAGCTTGTAGGACCCAGTTTTCTTAAATTTTACAGTGATCTCTGCTGCGACTGAACTGCAGGCTGTTTTCCTGCATTGTGCCAGGCCCTGGTGCACCCTGGAAAACCTTAGTCTTCTATTCTGGGCTGTATTCTTTCGTGATTTCTTTGAGCCACTTTGCTCATTTTCTCGGACTCACCCTTATGTCCTAGTGTCAGCCCCTCTGGAGTGGACCTCTCAATATTCTCTCTTCTCTCCGGTTGTCCAGCTCTTTGCCGTCTCATGCCACTTCCTGGAAGATTCCATTTGCTCTTCCAACCTTCCTTCTAAGTCTGCCAGTTTGCTTTCTTATTTTTCATTCCCAAAAGTTCTTTCTTGTTTCCAATTATTCTTTTTCTTATGGCATTCTTTTCTTACTTTAGGGTAAAAGATTTCTAATCTCTGGGTCCAGTAGTTTTTGTGAAGTTTTTTTTTTTCTCTCCTAGAATTATCTCTGTTTCATCCAAATAGCTTTTCTCTGTTTCCCCTCATCTTTCTCTCCTGTGGTACATGCTTCCTCTGATCCAGAAGCTCTAACGTTTGAGGGGCACTCAGCCCCTTGGTGTATGGCCCTGTCTCTCTGGGCTCTGACCTCCTCCACCCCATTTCTCTGGAACAGCCCCCATCTGATTTCTTTCAGAGTAGCCTGGGAGGACTCTGTAGGGCAAGGAGTGCTTAACCTTCAAACCTTCCAGCAGACAAGGGACCAACGGCTATAACAAAACAGTAGGTGTTTTCACATGGAAACCATTTGAACAGTCATGTTTTGTCACATTAGTCATAAATTATTTGTCACACACCAGAAATGGTGGCCACACACAGGGTTCAGCGCCATTAGTCTTGTTTTTTAAGCTGGAAGTCTTCAGGCACTTTGGAGATGCAGATGCCTGGTAAACTGAAAGTAGAGCACCAAGTCTTCTCTGTCAGCAGCAATGCATAAATGCATCGAAGACACCTTCTGTTTGAATATCTTTTTTTTTTTTGAGTCGGAGTCTCACTGTCGCTGAGGCTGGAGTGCAGTGGCACGCTCATGGCCACCACAGCCTCGACCTGCTGGGCTCAGGCACTCCTTCCGCTTCGGCCTTCCAAGTGGCTGAAACCAGAGGTGTGTGCCACCACACCCAGCTAATATTTGAATATCTTTATTCGAGATTAGTGTCAGCTACCTTGCCATCCCTGCCCCCCCCACACCCAGACACATGCATATGCACACACACGTGCACACAAACACAGGTGCGCACACTTGTGCTCATACTCATATGCACACACTCACCTGAATGGATGCCATCTGTCTACCCTACGACGGAGCCTCCTCGCCTGTGAATTTCAGTGGAAGCCACGAGCAAACTGGAAAGAGGATCTGGGCACTGGATCGTCACTCCTCGCTCTCCCTTTTCCCCATAGGACTTTGTGATGGGGCTGTCCATCCTGCTGCGAGGGACAGTCCATGAGAAGCTCAAGTGGGCCTTTAATCTGTATGACATTAACAAGGATGGCTACATCACCAAAGAGGTAGCGGGGTGACTGGGGGCAGTGGCATGTCTCCTCCATCCCCCCGCTGCTCCACCACCCCCTCTCTTCCTCTCCTTCCTGCCACCTGCCATCTACCTCTCCTCCCCATCCAGAGAAAGGGCACTCAGCATGGCCCTGGAGACAGCAGCTAGTGGGCTCTCCTCCTCTCCCGGGCTCCAGGTCCTAGATACCGAGGTATAGAGTGAAGGCTTGTGTGCCCCACACACACATCTCCATCCAGCTCAGCAAGCCTTCTCAAGTCATCCTGTCCTTCAGAGACGGCCTCAGGAGATGCAAGTGAAGCTGGGGTCCCAGCCTTGATCCCCACCAAACGAGGGGGCAGTGTGATCCCTTAAGATGGGTGCCCTTAGCACATAGACAGGTTTTGTTTGACCCAAGCATTTTAAAAATCTGAAGTAGTTGCTACCATGTCAAATGTTGGTGATCAGCACTTGAAAAATCTGTCTCCAGATTGTTCTGGAGATAAGCTTCTCTTCGTGAATCAAGCTGGACCCGCTACCACCCACATGGCCCCTCTCACTCACTCACCACTGCCCTGGAGATGGCCCCCCTGCCCTTTGTGCAGCCCCCTTCCCTCGGGCCATTGCAGCTCCCCGAGTCCTTGCGGCAGGTTCATGCCAGCCCCTCCCTCCAGGAGATGCTGGCGATCATGAAGTCCATCTATGACATGATGGGCCGCCATACCTACCCCATCCTACGGGAGGATGCGCCCATGGAGCACGTGGAAAGGTTCTTCCAGGTGAGTGAGTTCCACCAGGTGAGTGGAAGGGGAGCCTGGCGGGGGAAGGGACTCTTGCTCTTGGCAACCCTGGGCCACTTGCCCTCTCTGAGCCTTGCTCCCCATGAGGAGGTTAAACTCACCTCTCCAACTTGGCTGGTTGTCAGAATCCCCTGAGAAATGAGGTTGGCTCCACTGAACCTCATCTCAGGGAGGCTGGGACTCGTGATTCCAATGCAGCTGACCCCCTTGCCAGTGTTCCGGTGCCTTCCAAGAGCTTTCCAGCTCCTCCAGGGGGTCACTGCAAGAGGAACGGGGTTGGGTGGCCTTTGACCTGTGCTTGTGGGAGCTAGAAGGGCTGAAGCTCCGCCTCCCCCTTGCCAGGGGCCCTCTAGGCATGTGGCCATCCTGTGACTCGGTTGCTCTACCTGCCCTGGCTGCATGTCAGGGGGGTGAGGGGGGCAGGTATGCTCAGGTATGCTCAGGAAAGTGGCTGAAGGGGGCAGACTGGGGAGAGGGTAGAAGGGTCAGCGTTGGGATGGGAGGTGGCTAGGGAGGGCACTTTATGTGGCCTGGATTCAAGTAGAGGCAGAGGGGACAAGTCAGGGTGGAGGAAGCCCATCCCCCCCTCCTTCCACTGCCATGTCCTCAGGCTGTCCCTAGTGGGGGCACAGACTCACCATGGGCATGGCTTGGGTTGCAGAAAATGGACCGGAACCAGGATGGGGTGGTGACCATTGATGAGTTCCTGGAGACCTGTCAGAAGGTAAGTTGCGTGGAAGGCTGGTCCAGAGTCCAGCATTCTCTATGTAAATGGGGTTAGCTGATACCGCCCATCTCCCCCACATGCCCAGTCCTGCCCCTGCTGGCCCAGGGAGGACACCACGGATGCCCTCGGCCCCTCTCCACCAACTGGGCAGCTGTATCAGAAGAGGCACCACGCTCCACTCTGACTCGTTTGTCTCAGGCCATCCCCTCCACACCCCCACCCACCTCTGCCAGCTCACAGTCCACTCAGGAAGACCCTCCCTCAGTGCTGCCCTTGTAGTGCCTCAAGTCAGAGGGGGCAGATGTGGGGCCAGCAGGAGGTGGTGAGCCCCTGTGCCCTCAGGACGGGTTACTCTGGGAGAAAAGCACCCAGAGCCTCCCCAGTGGTGCTGCTGGCCCTCTTCTTTCGAGCCCCCTTGGGAGGCAGGATACTGGGGCTCCATGGGCCTCACCTCTGCCTCACTCCCAGAGCAGCCTCTGCTAGCCCCAGCCGCCAGTGGTTGTGCAGCCAGGGAGGTCTCATCCATCAGTGAGCCACCAGGTGGGCTGCAGTCAGGCTGTGGGGTGAAGACCGGCTGCCTCCGACCAGCTGGGGGCCTCAGGCCAGTCACTTAGCCCCTTCGCTCTGCAGCTTCCCCATCCACCCAGTGGGACAGAGCAGTCACCGCAGACCCCAAGTTCCTGACAGGCACGCCCAAGGGCGTGTCAGATTTGGAGACCACTCCCCTGCCCCCCCACCCCTGCCCACCCAGCACCTGACAGGCCTCTCCTCCTAATATCTCCATGCAGGATGAGAACATCATGAGCTCCATGCAGCTGTTTGAGAATGTCATCTAGGACATGTGGGCAGGGGGCTGGGGGCATTGCCGCCTCCACCCCCAAGAAACTTCAATCCTGCCAGGAGCAGCCTCCATGAAAAACTTTTAAAAAATATATTTGCAAAAAGTGAACTGTTTGCTCCAGACACACACACACACACACACACACACACACACACACGCACGCCATTCCTCTGGGCTAGCAGAGGGGGACAGAGTTCAAGGAGGGGCTGAGTCTGGCTGGGAGTCAAGTCCAGGTGGTGAGAGCCGTACAGCCCAGGCCAGCAGGCAAGGCTGCCTTGGTGAGCAGCTGAAAGAGCAGTTCTGCGGGCCATGGCTGCTGGATGTCACCAGGAAGAGGCTCGAGCATCCCTGCAGTGGAGGACCCAATCTACAAAGTAAAGACCCCTCCTGTGCGAGCCCACCTCACCCCTCCCTCCTTCACCCCGCTTTCCTGCCACCTGGTGGGCCAGCCACAGGACTTGTCTGGCCCCTCCCCCCAGCCGCTCCCTGCCCACCACCTACACTTCCAGAAAGGACCTCACTGCAAGGGCCAGTCAGGGTCAGGGGAGTTCTGACTAGGAAAGAGGTGGTGAGGGAGGCCCAGCCGGCTGCTTTCTGAAAAAGCTTCCCTGGGGTCCAGGACTCCTGCCACTCCACTGACCTGGGACAGCTGGGACCTGTTCCAGGCTATCCACCGCGGGGCAAGTTTGGGTGGTGAGGGGCTGTTGGTTTCCATTCTCTCTTCATCCCAGAAAGAGAGGCCTTTCAAGCTCGAGGTTTGAGTTTCTTGATGGAGAATCTGCCGGACTGTATGCCAATTCTACGGGACGGAAGCCTTTCCTTGCCCCAGTCCTGGCTTAGAGGGACTGTGGGAGGTGGGGCTGTCCACGCCCATTAGCTCCAGACTGTCCTTCCCAAGGTCCTTCTAGGTCCTGGGTAGTCACATGGCTCAGGGACTGGCAGCCAGGGAGCCCAGGGACAGTGCTTGGAGAGGCCTGGGAGGGAGGTCCTCCCTCATCCCTTTCTACCCTGTCTCTCTTGACTCAACAGCTTAGCTGTGTTCCCTCTACTGAAGCAGTGTGGCTATCCTTCTGTCCAGGCTCACCCCAACTCTGTACAAAAAGCACAAGCACCCCCAGCAGCTCAGACTGCAGCCCATTAGGTGAGCCAAGCACGCTCTGCTTTTCAGAGGCAAGGCCTTCCTGGTGGGCTGAGGCCTGGGTCCCTGGAGCCCCACTCTGGGTGGTCCTGGGAAGCAGCCTGGGGAGTATGTTCTGAGCCTCAGATCAGGGGGGACACAAAGCCCAGCCCAGCTCACTAACATTCAAAAGCACAAACCCCGAGGACTGCTTGGCTAGGCCCTGCTCTGGGGTTGGAGGTCGATATCAGGCTGAAGCTGGAGCCACCAGTGAGGGCTGAGGGACCTGTGGCTGGGTGGCAGGTCAACAGAAACCCCCAGGAGAAGAGAGAGATGCTGCTCCCACCTGCCCAGGCCTCGCCAAGAAGGACCCCGGTCCCAGGCAGCATGGGCCCTTCCAGGAACATTCCCACATGATACATTCCATCGGTGGCCACCCCAACTTGGCTCAGGCCTGGCCCCAGGAGTCCCTGGGTGCCCTCAGGAGGCTAATCCAGGGTGAGCGGGTCCCTCTAAAGAAAGGGGATGGTGAGGCTGTGGAGACCCCTCAGCATTCACACACAAGTGGGCCTCTGCTCCAGAACTGCACTGACACCCATCTCCAGTCTGACTGGAAGGGCCCTCTCCCTTCCTCCAGGAGGGCATCAGCTTTCCCTGGCTCAGGGATCTCCCCCATCTCCTCACCCCCAGCCCAGCCCTCCCAGCTGGTGTTGCTCTGCTTCTAAGGGGCCAAGGCCATGGGAGAGGGTCACCATCATGCCTCTGCTCCCCTTGGCTCCGAGGCCAGACTGGCTGCACGTCCAACCAGGAGGGGTCTGTCTCCCACACTGGGATACAGACTGGCCGCATGTCTGCATGGCAGAAGCGTCTCCCTTGACTACAGCCTGGGAGGGTGGTTCCTGTTCTCAGCACCCACCAATGTTCAGTCCTGTATATTTTAATAAAATAAACTTGACAAAGGAGAGTGACTCCCGTTGGCTTTATCCTAACTCTGAACTTCAGTCCAGCACCCCCTCCCCATGCCTGGTGCTATTTGCCATAGCTCCTGTCCAGTGCTGTGCTGGTAAATGCTTGAGGGCTGGCTCTGGCGGGGAGGGAACACACCTGAAATTCTCAGGTTCCAAATATGGCCTCACCAAGGCTGAGCTGGGAAGACGTGAACACAGTCAGCTGTTGGGAGCCTTTACAAGATACTCCAGCCCTGGAGCCTATTCATAAACCACACGGGGCAGGGTGACTTCTTGAGGCTCCACGTGTATTTCATCCCCACGTTTTTCCTTCCTAGTTTCAGGAAGTCATTCTGGGGGTGCCCTTGGCTGGAGGGTGAGGATCACAGAGCAGAGGGAAGCAGAATTTGCCTGACACATCTTCCTTTCCTGGTGTTTATTTTTAAAAAGTAAGAACCCTGTGAGGATGATGCCAGGGAGGGCTAAGAAGAGCCTGGGGGAAGAGAAGAGAGCTCCCCAATTCATCAATTCACAGATTTAAGAAATTCCAACAAGTCCCAAGTGGGCTAGAGAAAAGGAAATCCTCACCTAGACATGTTATCGTGAAATTGCAGAACACCAAAGACAAAGAGATCACAAAGGCAGCCAGAGAGAAAGCAACAGACTGACACTGACATCAGTAACAATGATGATAAAAGATGGTGGAGTAGTATCTTCAATTTGTTGAGAGAGACTAACTGCCAACCTAGAATTCAAAAATAACTTGAGAGGGTTTTCTACCAATAGACACTCATTAGAGAAGAGTCCAAGGGATTTATTTCATGTGGAAACAAGGAAATCTCCCAGCTCAAAGGGCTGAGATTAAAGATGAGTGAAGAACAGAGAGAATAATTACTATTAAGCCTAAACAAACTCTGATTGATAAAATAGGAAGAATAATGCCTTGTGGGTTTTTTTTAATTAGAAAAAATTTAGAAACAAAAATTCAAGAAAAAAATTAAAATACATGGCATCAGTAATGTTTAAGTTAGGAGCGGGGGGAATTCCTTATTCGGAAGGAGGAAGAAGATACTTATCAACTTTAGCCTTCATTAAGGTAGAATTGTAAAGAAATGCAATGTTACTTGCAAAAAAATAGATAAATAATACTGAAAGTTGATCAGTATAATTTCCAAAACTAACCACAACAATATTTTAGCCCCACTGCTCTTTCAGACCTCACCACTCCCTCATCAACAGATGGAGTTAAGTTCCCCTACCCTTGAAATTCAGTAGGACTTTGTGTGACCGTCTTGGTGAACAGAACATGGCGGAAGTGACACAGCTTGACTTCTGAGGCTGGGTCGTCAAAGGCAATATGGCTTCTGCCTGGTTCTCTCTCGGGACACTTGCCCTTTGGAACCCAGTCAACATATTGTGAAGAAGCCCAGGCCACATGGAGAGGCCACATACAAGTGTTCCTGCCAATGGTCCCAACTGACATTCCAGCTTGCAGCCAGCAGCATCAACAATCAAGCATATGAATGAGTGAGGCTTCAGATGATTCCAGTCCCCTGGCTTTGAGCCATCCCAGATCATGTTGCACAAGTAGAGATAGACTATCCCCCCTGAACCATGCCCCAACTGAAGCTTGATGAGAAAATAAATGTCGTTGTTTGAAGCCACTACATTTCAGAGTGGTTTTTGCATAGAAGTAGATACTAACACAATAAAGTAAATGAAAAAAACCTTATGATCAACTTATTAGATACAGAAAAAGCATCAAGAACGTCCACGTTCATTTATGATAAAAATTGAGAATCGAAGAGGACTTCCTTAAGTTGATAAAGGTTTCCACAGTAAACGTCATACACAACTGTAACATGTTGGGAGCTTTGCCTTTCAAGTCAGGCACTAGTCAACAGACATCATTGCCTGTAGGTAAAGGGTACTTTGGCTGAGTGGCAGAAGAGGGACTCAGACACCTCAGGCTGACCCAAAAGCATGTGCTCTTTTTGCAGCAGGCGGGGTGGCGGGGGCTAGGGGGAGGGAGGTCTATTCAGAATGATGGACCGTCACCCATGACTACAATAGAACACAGGCTATATCATGTCTCATTTAAACACAGCAAGTAGAGTACAGAGAAGAGAGGACCCATTTCTGCCTAGGAAAGCAGGGGCGAAGATGGTGGGCAGGTTGGATAGATGCCCAGGGGCAGGAAGATGACAGGTGTGCTTGGCACCTTGCAAGTGGCCCCGCTGGACAGAAAAGAGATGAGTGTGATATGGAATATGGACTCTGAGGTGATCCCAGAGGACCCTGAGTCACCTTAAGCACACAGGGCAGCCAGCAGCCCCCTACCACCACCATGCCCTTGTGACAGTCACTGAGGGTGGAGGCCCTGAGTCCAGTCTGCCAGAACTCAAACCTCAGCTCACCATTCACTGGCTGTGTGACCCTAGGCAAGTTACACAATATCTCTGTGCCTCAGTTTCCTCACCCGTAAAAGAGGCGCAAGAAAAGAGCCTGCATTACAGAACCAGGCTTACATGAGCACAGGATGTTCAGGTACCAATCTGGCTCCAGCAATGGGACTGGGCCATCTTGCGGCCTAGTGTGGGGGAGCGGACCATTTCCTGCTCCAAGCACTGCTTCTGTGACACTTGGCTGCTTCTCTGCCATGTGCAGTGTCCTTCTGCTGTCAGACACTCCTCTCTGAAGGGCACACTCCCACTGCCCCCAGAGGAACCAATTGGTCTGAAGACTGCCGTTCCTTGTGGGCATGGCTTTCCTTCTGCCACTCCTCTTGCCAGCTGATGGATTGGTTGCCCTTGGAACACGTGCCAGGACTGGTCCAGTCAGCTCTGGGTACCAGGATTATGCCACGCCCATCCAGTTATCAACACAGAAGACTGAACCAGAAGGGGAGGAGGGCTGCCCAGGGTGGTGGGGGTCCTCCTCCTCCCTTCCACCCTCTTCTGGGGGCAGAGAAGAGCTGTGTCTGTCCCCAATACACATCCCTGACAACTCGTTGGCACATGCCATGCCTCTAAGGCCTTGTGACATCTAGGGCATAGGACCCATGGTTCCATTCTGGAACTTTCTGTGTCATCTTCAGCAAGTCAGGTTACCTTGCTGAGCCTCAGTTTCCCTTTTCTGGAAAATAAGCAAAAAATCCCGTAATGGGGCTATGATGATGATTCATTATGCAAATTTACCAGCCTCTGAATACACACAAGCATCCCCCCTTCCTAGCCACTGAAGTTTTCATGTTGTTCCCCTTTCTATAGAAGGGTAACTCACACCGACAAGCCACTGGAGAAAAGACAGACATTTCCGGAGTTTCTGGGTCTTGGAAATGAATCTGTGCTGGCCCCCAGTTTCACTGGTGACCCCAAGGGCCATCTGGGGACCAGCTGGCTAAGGAGGGGCAGTCTATGCCATGGGGCCACAGCAGGCCACTCACTCTCACTGCATGGTCTAGCTGATGTGCCACAGAGGAAAGAGGGCTCAGAGCAACTGCCAGCACCCTGTGGACCTGGCCTGTCTCATTCACCCTCACAAGGGAGGCCCCTCGTCACCTGATAGCACCAAATGAAAAAAATGGGTTCCAGAGACGTTGGCTAACACACCCACACTCTTCCCCATTGTGATCTGTGGCACTTTCCAGAGAAATGGCGGGTCCAACTTAGAAGACTCCCGGTTCCTCCTCTCCATGTGAGGTTTTTCGGGAGACCGCGGAGGGCTGAGGTTCCAAGCGGTGTGTGTCCCCTACTGATCACCAGGGGGCGACGGCTCCACACAGCAACCTCCTCACCTCTTTCTGGCCTTTGGGTACCACAGGAAGCTCCTTGGAAGGGAAGCTACTCCCCTCGGTTATTTCCTTCAGTGCTCCAAAGCTGTTTTCGTATTTCTGCCCCATGTTTCACATGGTTCGTCCCCCCCAAAACAGAATTCATCAGCAAACAATTCCACAAGAGTGCCCCGAGCTGGATGCTGGGGACAGGGGCATCACGGTGTCCTCCTAACTAGGGCACACATAACTGCTCACACACGGAACCTGTGGGGCTTCGCTAAAACCTGAAGACATAGCTTGAGAGCCCCACTCGCACTCTTCACAGGCCCTGTCAGGTCCAAGAGGCCGGAAGGAGGCAGCAGCCTGTCAGGGACCCCGACAGATGGAGCTCTGCTACGGAGCAGGTTTCAAACAGCTGAGAGAGGGTATAATTCTCAGACAACCAGACTTTGAAAGAGTCGTGCCCCACCCTCCACCCCCCAGGAGTGGAGATCTTTTTGCAAACTCTCAAGACCCTCATGTCTCCAACCTCTGCTCAGTGACACGGAGCCCTGAAGAATATCTAGTCCTTCTACAAGTTTGTGGCCGCCTTAGAGGCTTCAGAATATCTAATCATTGCACATACGCTTTTTGCAGCGCTCTTTGCCCTCATGAGCATCTTATTATGGCATGTCTGCTTTGCGGGGAGGGGGCTTTTGCCTTCTTCACATCAGGTGATACACTACATTAATCCCCTTCCCTGCTCCAGTCTACATGTATTAAAGCATGAACCCATATTGTGAGGAGACCACAGTGAATAAGTCACAGTCCCTGCCGTCAGGAATTTCAAATCTTGTGGGGACACCAGAAAACGAGTAAAGTCCCAGGTGGCGATTCAGGCTTTGAGGGAACTTGCCATGGGGCACAGGTTGGGGGGAGTCTATGCTTGCTGGGGACGATTTGGAGGACTTGATCTTCCCCACAGAACGGTGAATGAAACATGAGCAAACAGGCTCAGAGTCGGGAATGGGGGGAGCCTTCCTTAGTGCGTAAGTTATCTGTGGTGTGTTTAGATTGCTGGGAGCCTTTCTACTTTACCTGCCCAGCCTTCCCCATGGGACACATTCCAGTCTGCTGAGTGAGCAAGACTTTGATGCCTCCCGTTGAGGTCCTCCTGGACCCAGTTCTGCTATCCTGGAAGTGGTTTCCTGTTCTTTTCATTGCCCTCATCAACATTCTCCATCCCAGACAAGCACCCCAAATCCACGGGTACCACTGCTAGCCCGGAGCAGGCACTGGGCTCTCCCCCTCCTGCCCACTCACCTGGGCCCCAGGGCCTTATGTTAGGGGAGTATCAAAGGCTAGTCGTCCCTACAGAGGGAACAGCTGGTCACACATGAGCCAGCTCTAATTACCTGGACTTTGTTTGAGCCAGATGGTTGTAAAGGAAATGTGCAGAGTCCAGCTGCCTGCACAGTGAGCTCTGCAGGGATCAGAGATTGGGAAAGAGAGCAGGGGCTAGGTGAAGCCCAGTCTTACAAGAAAGGAGGGCATGTGGGCTGGTGCCAGAGTCAGCATGGCCAAGAGTAACCCCATGTCTGAGTGGGGCCAAGTCAAGAGCATCTGGAAGGAACTCTCCTCCACCCCACTCCCGCCCATTCACTTGGGAACATCTCATAGATCTTGAAGGGGAAGACCGGTATCTAGTCAGTCCTTGGTCAGAGCTGAGAGGCCCTGGAAAAGGGGCAGTGTCCTGGGAGTGGGCCTCTTATGGCTCTAAGAGGGAGTCAGGATCCACCTGAGTGACACCTGAGTGCAGCAGTGGCAGTACCAGTCAGTGGACCTTCCAA